>JAHDVE020007318.1:0-117088 GCA_022606495.2 Halesus radiatus | reverse complement strand
TGAATCCTAATTTCATACCCCCATCACTTTTGAATTGAGGACCTGACACTACCAACCGTTCCAATTATTTAAATATTTAAGCCTACTTGAAGAGAGTCGGCTTTAATTCTGGGAGAAGCAAATCATCGATTTTATCATCGTTATATTTCGGTACGAGATGGAAGTGAGGAATAAATATTAAATTATATTCCAAGGTTGCTAAAGTGTACATATTTGTGTGGAAGAAAGAATACATTTTTTGTTGATAACTATCGTGGTATCACTGTGAGTTTACTGTTATTTAATTTAATAAGATAGAATTATTGACGCTTATAAAACCAATTGAAATATTTCATATTTGAGGAAAACAGTATCAACAATTCGCAATAAAAAAATTAAATCAGATCCTCTAGTCTCACCGGGACAAGTGCCTCTACCAATTAAGCTATCGAGATCTTACATTCGGTCATTTTTAACATTCTTTTAATACCCTTTGAGAATTACTAACATTTTCATTAAATATTTTTCCTTCACGCCTTGTGACAATTGGAAGAACTTTGCAAACTCACCTAAAGATGGCAGCCACAAAGGATGTCACATAATAACTTCATGATCATGCTAGTAATTCTCAGTTGCGTTAAAACTATAGGATGTGGGTTCGAATCCCAGTCGCAACTGTACCTTTACATTTTTCGTTTATTCGTATATGAGTATTTCATATTGTAATTGTTGATTTTATCTACTTCAATGATTACGCCCATTTCATGAGAAAATAACCTTATTTCGTGCAGGTTTTGCAATAGCCATAGCTAGAGACCTGAAATGCACGTTATTTTTTTAAAAGGTTTGTTTTTATCGGCCAAATTAACATTATTTTTTTAGGAAAATTGGGTTATTTTTAGCAATAATCGAAAAAAGAACGACGGTAAGCGGCGATTTCGACGTTAAGTCAGCTGCGTTCCATTTAGCGGCTATTCAAGCTTGTCAAAACCATAGAAAAAGAAAATTAACGTATAATATTACTTTCTCATTTAAATCAAGTGAAAAATACCAAACTTCCGAAAAACCGCGAATACCACGTTATTCACCTTAAAATGGCGAAAATAGTGTTAAAATAAGATTCGCGTTATCGCATACGCGAAATTTTCCGGTCTCTACTAATAGCTAATGTTCCCTAGTCGTTAAGATTAAAATACGCATGTTGTTAAGCTTCCATCATTAAGTTATCAAAAGAGAAAGATTTAATACAATGATTGCGTTGAACTAACAAAACATTTAATTTTCGAAAAATGAAGAAAGCAATGATTTAAATGGTATATTATTGAAAAAAAATCTACATTTAAAAAAAAAACATATAATTTTACCAATTCAGGGGATCTCGAGTTCGGAACGGTCTTCCATAATTTTCATATAATGAGTACCTAATATCGTGAAAGCCCTTTCTAAGAAAATGTACGTGTATACGAAGCAGTAGCAAGCTACTTAGAATCTAAACATTTTTCCAGAATGAATTTATTTATTTTTTATTTTCTAATTAAATACATAAGATAGCAAATTTAATAAAATAATTAATATATTTACATATCTTAGTAAGTGAAATATTTTCTATCTATATTAATAACTCACTATAAACTGTACCTACGCCTCTGGCGGGTGCTCAAAACGGATAGATAAAGTTGTCCAATAATAATAATTGAAGTCCTTTTTTCATTAAGGCCGAGACCTCAGTAAATAATCGGAATAGAATTGAGCAGGAAATTCAGCCCTGTCAAGTACTATCTACCGTCCATTCTAGCAGACAAGTGTCCGAATAACCCTCCTCTTCCGCCCCTCCAACCCTCTTTCCTCCCTCTTCCAACCTCCAGCAACCTCCTTCCAACCCCTCTCCATCCCTTATACAGCTCATTATTTTAGCCTCCCCACTGGACTTATAGTCGGGGATTATAGCATGTGTTCATGTGTACATTCTCAGAAAATATTAGGTAGTATTCAAAAACCTGGCAGGCTTACGGAGAGTCTCGAAATATTCAGGCATTATTGTGGTGTTTACCCGACAAACTTTTACGAGAATGAGAGTAAAAACTAATAATGGTTCTCTGTTGTGTGTAAACACACAAATTTGGTAGTTTTTCTCGAGTTATCGTATGTTCGCGTATTTAAGACGAGATTA
Source organism: Halesus radiatus (assembly GCA_022606495.2). Classification (NCBI taxonomy): domain Eukaryota; kingdom Metazoa; phylum Arthropoda; class Insecta; order Trichoptera; family Limnephilidae; genus Halesus; species Halesus radiatus. Next base: position 114,939 of record JAHDVE020007318.1, on the reverse strand, counting down.
TACTAGAACCACTATAAAACGTGTATTCACGCAAGTTTTTCGAGAATATAAGTACAAACGACAAGTGGTTCTTTGTTGCGCAAACAAACAAAATATTTTACGAATAATATAATACAAACAACTCATAAAAACATGAAACAAACACTGAAAATAAATACTTAACAGTCGCAATTGGGACTTGTTCCCAGATCCTCTGGTCTTGCCGGGACCAACGCCCCTACTAATTGACCTGTCGAAACCTAATTACATTCCGTCACTTATTGATCCCATACTTCCCTTTGATAATTACTAACATTATCATCAATCATTTCCCATATTTTTTGGATACCATCATTTTGGTATAATTGCAAAGTTCTACCCGAATATATTTTCAATTTAGATGGTGTCTCAGGAATGCCTATCCGATCTTATTTATATGAACATGTATTGATTTTCTTGAAATTTGAAACTAATTGGAGGTAGATATTTATTATACATGGATAAAATTTTGTCAAAGGTCGACACGCTTATTTAAGGCTTTTCAGTTATTTAGTATAAAAGTATAATGCGTTAGGGGGAAATGGATGTCGGAGAGGGATTATTTATTAGTTTAAAATAATTTATTGTACTATTACGCAATACGATAAACATGTTTTTACATTTAAAAGTATTACACAAGTTTCAAGTCTTTTTCTGACCGTCCTACTTGTGTTTAACAAAAAAATAATAAAAAAATTTTAATTCCCTCAAAAAATGCCTTAAAGGTTATTCTTTCAAATATCAAAAATAAATTTTTAAAAAGAATAGTGCGTAGTTTATTTTTATTCGTAAATACTTCAATTTTTTTTTTAAATTCGAACTACAAAGCATTGGTTAAGTTCATACAAAAACAGTAACAGGAAAAGATTTTTATTTATATTTCTTCATTTTTTAAATTTATTTTAGTATTTTGAAAAACTGTCAGAAAAAGTCATACTTCTGATTTGATATTGATAAATGCTAAGCCTATGTAAATTTAAAAAATACGTTTTAAATTTTGCGTAATAATTTTATGATTATTTCAAATTAATTAGTAATCCCTGTCCGACGACCTTCTCCCCTTAAAGGCAGTTTTGCCTGCGACAACGTTTAACGCAGTTAAACGATTTTTAAAGGTCGGATGTCCTCAATGTGTTCACGAGTACGCATGTTATCTCGATACGGCCTTTATCTTTATGACATTGAATGTATACTACAGTCGGCTGGCGTTTTGCTCAGCCTTAAACATATTACGTTCTACCATCAATTCAGAAGTAAAATGTATTTTTCAATCATTGGCTGAGTTGGCACCATGTTTGGGTCTCACCCAGGCATCGTGAGTTCGATTCCTCGATTGGTTAAGTCCACCATTACGACACAAACAACATCTTCCGCTTAATGTGATGGTAGTAGAAGATTTTCAAATATTGTCAGGTTATTCGTAACTAACCAGGGAATATTTGTATAAAAAAAAATTATTAAAAAAAAAACTCTTCTCGTCAACAATATCAAAATTTAACATCTAACATTCCACTTTGGACGTAAAGAATTTCTCTAGAGTCCCGACAATTTACCATTTAATATTGTTTAGTCGTCTGTGAAAATATTTTCTGACTTTGTAAAGACGTTTCATTGTAAAAATGGTATTATGTGTACTGACTTGAGGAAGCATAGCTAGCAATATCTTATATTATTGTATAGCAGTATAGAAAAAGTACGTTAAAGAAGTATTTTATTTAGTTTTATTTTATTTATTTGTATATATACGCCCATGGCGCTTTTATATTACAATGGAGTATGTTATTAACTAACAGTGTGGAACGTAAGAAAAAAAAATGAAATAAAAATAACAGTGGAAGAGAGAGAAAATACACTTAAAAATGGACGATCTATGTGATGAAAGAACTTTTTAGAAGAAAAATAAATTATTAAACTAGAAATATGTGTGTTATATAGGTATATGGTATACCATTCTCCACTGTCCAGAATATCGGGATTGGTTAACTAAAGCCAGGGTCTTGAAATTTTTGGAACCAGTGTTAATGAATTTTGTATGGCTTTAGGAAATTAGAACTCTAAGGTTATCATTTAGAATATCTGAAATCATGTTTAGGCTTTGGCTTGAATGTTCTCTCAAATGTATATTTTTGTCCTCTTTTTGTCATTGCTTCATTCTTGTATTATTTATGTACATTTGTTTTTTTGTAGCTCTTGTGTATCTCATTTCGTGTTATGTATTTTGTGTAATTGAACATTGGTCCGTAAATAAAAAAATAAATAAATGTACGTACCTACAAATAACATTAGTTAAAAAAATAAAATAATAATTACAAAGGTCATAAGTAAAGATATATGAAGTAGACGATTGACTGTTGGATTATTGTAGTAACAGAAAAAAAGAAAATAATCTTTTAAAAACGAAAATAAATTTTTCCAAGACCCAACAAAAGTTTTTTTAGAATAGAAGAAGTGTGTTGTCAGTTCAAATATTGAAACATTACTAGGACTAGGGACTAGGGGTTTACAGGTGAAATATAATAAAAAAAATTATTGAATGAAACACTAGTATATATTGATTAACTTGGCGGGTTTGCGATAAGCCGACGTAGCTCAACGGTAGAGCATCTGACCGGCAATAAGAAGGATGCACGTTCGTGTCCTGTCGGCGACATTTTACTTTTCTCGGAAGGTTTTTCAATTTGGATTAGTGTTTCAGGCTAATAATGATTGTTTATAAAAATAATTATTACCCTTTGCGCTATGCACAAAAATCTTGTCTTAAGAACTTTAGTTTATCAATTAATAAATCATACTATAAATAGTTCATGGTCTATCTCACTCGTTTCTATTATCTACGGTTACACATAATGTACACCAAACTTATAGAGTCTGCCGCAAAAATTTCCCTGAAGATCGGCCTGACCGATTAAACAAAATGGATGAGGTTTCCAAGAAAAATAGAACACACAATCTTATAATGAATGTACTGCCGGTGGGAGAAGATAACATTTGAAACAAGTACACAAATTTACTTACCTCTGGGTGAACATGAGCGATTGTAACAAAGTAAATAGAAGAAAAAGAAATTAAAAACACAACTCAAGAAAGACTACCTTTCGCAATCTAGTTACTGTCTGGAAATAATACACTATTAACTAGAAGAGACTAGGGTAACCGCGAACACCTAAATGAAAAACGAAAAAACAGAAAAACGAATCTTATAAATATATTTTTTTTTTAATAAATAAATAACTTTTTCGACACCATCTTTCTAATATATAAATATCAACCCGTTTTGAAAGCAAAGCTTTCCTCGTCGGGATAAACAGTATTCTAATAATTATGACAAGTATAGAATAATAATAATTAGAATAAGTAATTTTTTTTTAAATTTGTAAATCATGATTTAGTATCTTTTCTGTGAAATAAAACAACACATTTTTATGAATAAAAATATGTGATGTACAAAATTAAATAATAAACAATAATAATAATAATCGCACCATTTCTATAGCGCCGCTTTTGTGAGAAATCACCTCAGGGGCACTGTACAAATATTATTCTTATATTACGTCTATTCTAACAATATGCTAACCATTCTGAATTACCCGAAGCACACGGGGTAGTGGCGAATCTAAACATTCTCTACAAAAGGTGCAACCACACTTATTTTACACCGTATACATAAAGGTATATTCGCATCTATCGGCACCGCAAAGTACAGACACGACAACATTAGTTACATGCATAATCTATGAACATATTCATATTACGGGGTACGTAAGCGTAACGTATCCACACATGCACGGACCAGCACCGGCCGAGATTGTTGGCTAGAATATTTTGATGTTACTGGTGGCCACTAGACTTCTACTCCTGCGCAGTTCGTTTTAACACATGCCGTTAGCACCGCCATCTTCACTTGGTGTCATTAGACGCAGATATTGCTAAAACTGAGAAGATGGATACTAACTCCGCAGACGCAGACGTTTAATGGCCACCAGCAACTTCAAAATATTCTAGCAGACAATCTCGGCCAGTGCTTGCCCGTGTATGTTCGGATACGTTAGTTACCCTTTCGTATGCCGTAATATTAATGTGTTCGTAGATAATGTAGGCAACCAATGTTATCTGTGCCTGTACTGTTCTGCTCTGCACGGTGCTGGTAGATGTAAATATTATGTAAGTAAGTCGTATTAAGGTCTATTCAGCATCTATAATGTGGATAAAAATACCACCATTTTAGAACGTTGCAAAAATCACATAATTTTAAATAAGAATATACAACGGCTCTTACCTTCAACGACGCGACATGCACAACTTCCCTCTAGGAAATACAGTTCAGTACTAACTAGCGAAGCATCTTTTGCATGGCCCAGGTGTGGAGGTATCGGAACCTTCTAGAACTCGATCGTTCGGAGTTACCCGCCGTTCGCCATTACCTCACTGTCCCCTATTAGATATTTTCGATACATTTATTAATCCAGTAGTCACATGTGGTACCGGCACGTATAAGATTACTGTAAAACACTAACAACGTAACTTTTCCTTCAAAAATAAAGTCCTTATGATGATCCTTAGCCCGAGACAAGGTTATACCTTACTATAAAATAAAATTGTTAATAAATTCATTTATTTCACAGCTAGATATAATATGATTCCGATGGATTAGGATAATCCGTTAATCTCTTGCGCTAAAGTTTTGGTGTGAAAATCTAAAATGTAATTGTTGTATTCCCGCTCTCGTTGTCTTACTGTGTCATCACTTTTACTGACTATCAAAGTATCATCTGAACAAAAAATAATTATTAATTTACACTATAATTTACAATTAAGTTTACTATAAGTTCCCACTGATTTAAACTCTTCCCTTACGGTGCTATAAATTCCCTCAAGCTCCGTTGCTGTACACGCAGTGTACAGAATACGCATTTGAACTATGGAGACACAGTATATGGTCCCTTCTTAATGAAAAAAAAAACATTAGCAACGTGTCCAAAATGCATGTGTCCGATATTGCTATAATGTCCCGAGATGCGAGCATATCTAGTCTTGCCTTTATCGGCGTAGGATACTGGGTATGTCGAACAGAAGGAAGTTACGTCAAATGCACAATTTGGTGAATTCTAAGGCTCCTACCTATCTGATAAACCGCAGTTGTCCCGTGACTCTCATGCATACAGTACACGCCGAAGGGACAATTTGCTTGTTCTCCCCAGACACCGAACGGCTGTATTTGAGGGTAGTTACAGCTATTCCTGAACAAAACTTTGGAATGAAACACTTTTTAATTGGAAGCTCGATATCGCTGGAGTGTTTCAAGCAGCGAATGGTTGCTGTCAACCGCACACCGAAATTGATAAATTATAAAATTGATACTTGTGTTCGTGATTTTATAGAACAATGTTTGTAATTTTTATTCTTAGATTTAAAAAAAAAATTGTTTGTTTTAAGTCTATGTAACTTCATTAAATGTTTATAAACCTTTATGTAACTTGATACAATTTGTGTATGCACTGCTGAAAACTAGCTGCACTCCGGGCTCCGGAATGTATAGCTGAGCAGTGACATTTTGTCAATTACTAAAACTAAAATATATATAAAGTCAAATATATGATATAACAAGTTGACGGAAAAACGTTTTATTATTATTATATGGAGTTTTGTAATTTTATTTGGATAAAAATGAATAGTTTACATTTATTACTTATATTCTTAAATCATTTTTATTAATAATACACGATACAGGTACATATTTTATTTTTTTTTACAAGAGAAAAAATACAATTCAAAAAGTCCCGATAAACTACTTTTTTGTAGTTTGTCTAACGGGAGCTTGTTAACTAAAACATACAATTTATAGACAAGGTTACAAAATATGTAAAATAAAAACATTAAATTTTTTTTTTTAAAAGCAATATATAAAAGAAAAACATATGTAACAAGGTTAAAACATAAATATTTCTTCAAAAATATATTAATATAAAGAATAAAATAAAAACATAAACGAAACCAATAAATTATAAATAAAATAATATTTTCTTATTTCTAATACAAATAGCTTCTTTCAGCTAGCCAAGTTTTCAATGTGTTTATTAATGGTTTAGTTTTAATACAGTTTTTTTTTTATTCAGTTTTGGTAACATATTTATACAACTAGGAATCATGTGATCTAAAGTTCTTTGTTCATATTTGTTTTTATACTTCCGTCCGAGTCCGATAAAAGTATGGAATATTGTGCCTTTGTTCGTAAAAACTTTTATGAGCTAATAATTTAACCAATGAATTTTGTACTGATTGAACATGATTGATGTTTGTTTTACAGGAAAGCCCCAAGGCTGTAATTCCATACCTTATAACAGATTCCGCTAATGATAAATTGAAAAATTCTAAGTGTACAGATTGGAACAAAGAATTTTAATTTAAATAATCTACTAACAATTGATCTTAATTGTACACAAACCTTATTTATTTATAAATCCCACTTGAAAAAACAATGAATAATGACATAAGCAACATATTGTGGATAAAGTGCTTAAAAATATCGGCCATGCATAAAACGCGTTATACGTCCATTACAGCGGGTAGACTGACGGCCACACATCACGGAACTACGAGCGATACCCCGTACCCTTCTCGCTCACTACCACACCAATGGACAAGTTATCAAGGTACGATAACATACGTATATATTAACATTTTTTCAAAACATGAATATGTCTCTTAATATGGAAATCATAATGCCATTAACAAAGGGCAAAATACCTGCTTCACTATAAAATAATAGGGAAATGTATGTCGTCTTGCAGAGAAGGCGGAAAGTAATTATAAAGGTTGTGATGTGATTATGAGTTATGTATCTGAAGGAACTGTAATTCACCTAGGCGAATCCTCCGGCAAGTACAATGATACCTGCAACGAAATGACGGACAGTGATTAATTCCACTTCTGAGTTTTTTACATTCAAACGTCAAACGTAAAAAAGGTGAATATCCATTATTTTTTCGTCTACCCAGTACACCACTACACAAGCAGGAATCTCTTTATTCGGTGTATTTTATAATGTTACATCAACATGGCGCATATGAACCTGCTGTTCGTTATTCAGAAAAGAAAATCAAATGACCGCATGGAAGGGTATTCTAATGGTATTCTGTATGTGAAGTGGCAGTACCAACGAGGCTTCTCATAAAGTGCACCCACTCATGAAAAATAGACGTTAACCGCATAAATATGGAATATAATATGAAAAGATGTTTTCGTTTTGCTTTTATTTTACTAAACCATCGCCTAACGTGATACTCTCCCGGAAAGGAAATTATGACAATGGCCCTGGTTAAATTTTACTGAAATTGTGCTTTGTAAGTTTTCCTGTGGAAAATAGTACGATACCAAATTTCAAACAATGTAATTTCCTTGCACGTACGTACATACAAAATAACTTTAGAGACAAATTTCACTTTAACCGTTCACTGCCCGATTTTTCTTCTCAATTTAAAAAAAAATTCAAGTAAGACATACGAGTATAACAATGTTGCACTCCTATGATTTATCAATTCAACTTATTATGCAATTGTTAAAGTTTTCAAAGCACATATGTCTATGAGAATATAAATATAAAAATTAACAAAAACAATTGTACAGGCTCGAAACATACAGACACATTTTTTTTTAATTTCGTAAATATACATAACAATGTTTTACAGGAGAGAAAAAACTTTACCTACATCAGAATCTACAAAGTTTAGCAGGACGGTTATCAGAACAGAGTTGGTACTTGTTTTTGTACTATTCTTAAAATCGTTTACAAAGGCCATTTAAAAAATTGGATTTCAAAATATCATTTCGAGATTTGTTCGAAGCGTACACATGTCTTAATTCTTCGGGCAATTTTTTATAGTTAGCGTACTCAATGTATTCCAATGAGTTCAGTCTGTATATATTTATTTTTTTGTGTAGATTAAGATGAAAATAATAAAATTCAAAAAATCCATGCGTTTTTTTAACGCTTTATTATATTGTCATGTTTTTTGAACTTGTGATATCATCGAGTATAATTCTAAAAAAATAGTGAAACTGTAATGCTTTCATAGTGCATTCCTGACCATGAAAGCATCGCTTTCGAAACATGTGCATATCAATGTATATTTGTAAAGTGGTGAATACTAAGTATATTTTTTAATCCATTGAAATACCTGCTGAAATCACTAATCAAAATCCAACTCACCCATACTTTAAAACTGACTTTTGTTTCAAATATTGTTTGACAAGTTTCACTGATGGCGATTTATGGAACTAAATTGTATAGGCCAGTACGTAGATGATATTATACAGCGGACACCGAGTGACTATAATTTATCAAAGGGACCATGCACCATGGGACAAAAACGATCAACAGTTTTGGATTTGTATCTATTTTTTATGGTTGCTATGTAATTGGATAATCATCCGTGTCGACAGCCGATTATCTGAGAAATCGTTAAATAAGTTTTTGCAAATTCAGAATCATTGAAAAAACCTTGCGCCAATTAAACTTCCCCAATAGAGTAAAAATCAGTCACCGAATGGTCTTCTGGCAGTTCCTGGATCGATCTTGTTTTATCAGCACTTCATTTATTAACGAATTTAATTTCCTCCTTTTGTATATTATTATTACATAAGCGGTGGGCGGCGAGTAACGGGACAAATAGGGGAGCGGAGGTAGAGGATTACGGACGGTTCGTATTGCGATCGCGAGCGGTACGGTGTTTATCAATCGACTAGTACTAGGGGTATGATCCTGAGACAAATTTGTCAATAATGCCGAGTCACTTCATGGTGTGTTGATCTTGATATCGTCGCAGAAATATTGCTGTAACAGCCAAGGCCATGTAAAAAAACGCAGGATTTTGAGGCTTATCATATCAATCAGACCGGTCAGTGGCTGAGTTGGCATCGCATCTTTGTATCACCCAGGCGTCGTGAGTTCAATTCCTCGGCTGACTAAGCCCTCCATCACGACACAAGTAACATCTTCCACTAACTGTGATGGTGGGAGATTTTCAAGTATTTTCAGGTTATTCGTAAGAAGGGAATATTTGACTTTCTTTATTAAAAAGTGAAGAAAAGTAAAAAATTTAAAAATGTGATATTGACAAAACGAAGAGTTTTTCCAACGTCGTACAGGTTTTATTTTTCATTGTAGATTCAAGGGAGATTTGATGGCCCTATGTAGCAGTCCCCCGGGCCACCATCCTCCCCCGCCGTTCCACCCTTTTAAGAGTATTCTGTGTTATTTATCCTAAAAATATATGGATAATAATTCATTGTCTTAGCATAAATACATTCTTGAATATAATGGAAACACTCACTCTATCATCTGTATTAGCGTCTTGCAATATAACGTAAGGAATAAATACAAATAGCTTCTTTTTTTTCAATTTAACATAAATGAAAACTTTAACCAAGCCGTATTTAGTTTTGATAATTTAACTGCATCTCTTTATGTGGTCTATAAATAATGTGTAATGATAGCCTGTCCAAAAAGATAAAATAAATGTTAAAAAAAATATATCATAGAATAGATGTAATATAAGAATGGGAAGTAATATTTGTACAGCGCCCTTGAGGTGATTTTTCACAAAAACAGCGCTATAAAAATCTTCTGATTATTATTATTATTATAGATCTACATAGAAAAAAAACCTGTGGAATTTAGTGTGTACAAAACATTTTCGTGGGTGGTGGTGGTTACAGCAGTGTTGCTTTCCTGCGACGACATGTTGATAGTATTCGGAGATCGCTCATTTGATTATTACTGCCATTTATTTTATATATTTACAAACCAAATCGGACAGATCTCTATACCTACAATAAAGGTTCACTTCAAAAACCACAGGTAAACATTAAATATTTATTTTCACAAACAATGGCCATGACGTAATTTCAGTAAAAAATCTACCGGTGAACGAAATCAAAGTGATGTTCGAAATTCATAGGCCGTTTTCACAAGTACTATAGGACCAATCAACCTAAAATTTTGGATTTGTATCTATGTTTTTGGCTTTGATTTGATTTCATTATAAAACTACCATAAGTGTCAGTTGTGAAAAAATAACCGTTTGTATGGACTGAATGCAAGCGTTGTGTTCGGAACTTAAACGCCATTTTCTGAAGTACTGTGAAAAATTTTATATACTCGTATGTTGATTTCTGTGGCCTTTTTTTATTGTATAATATTAATTATATACAGTGGGAATTTATACGCCCTAAGCCACTGCAAGTAGCTTGTCAGCAGGAGTTTATTTCAACAATATAATATAATACAACAATAAATTACAATCATCATACAAATGTAGGGCAAAATTATTATATTTAGGCGCATGCATCTTGTGCTGTACATAAGTTGAAAAAAAAAATTAAAGAGAAAAAATAATGGTAAAAGCATTACAGTTTTGTTATTGAGATACTAGAGTCCAATTTTATAACACCGATTTAAATAATATTATAAAAATGTCAATATCATAAAAAATATCAAAATTATAAAAGTACCAATATTATAAAAGTATCAATATTATAAAAATATCAATATTATAAAAACATCAATACTTTTGAACATATCAACATTATAAAAACATTAATATTACAAAAATATAACTATTACGTAAATATCAGAAATATCAAAGCATCTGTAAGTATTAAATAGATTAGGAATAAAAATTTAAAAAATATATACATAAAACAGCAGTACAGGTTGGTTACAATGAGGATAGACTTAAATATAATAGTAACACCGTAACAGTAAATACACCACATATCTAGGAGCTGTACAACCAAGGAGACCGTCATATTTGTTACCATCAATACACAAGGTTACTTTCCAAAAGCCAACACTTTAACATCAGTGAGAATTTCATCATAGGACAATTGTTTTTAAATTCGTACGGCAATTTGTTAAATATAAATGGTACAATGTATTCAAGGGTTCGTTGACCATATTTATTTTGAAATATTGGCACTATCATTCCTATATTTTGTGTGAAACGTGTATTGTGTACATGATCCACCACTGCCTTATACGGACTTTCAGATATATGTTGCAGTAGAATTTTATGCCACAAAAGACCACGAACAGGTAATACATTAATTGATTTGTACATGATATCAATGTCTCGCCTTTGCTTAAAAACTGTTTTACTTACTAGCAATTTTACCATGGCATTTTGAATCAGCTGTAAATGTTTTATGTTGGTCTTACAGGAGTGTCCCCAAGAAGTTATACCATACCTTATAGTCGATTCTGCTAGAGACAAATAAATTAGTTTCATAGTTTTTATAGGCACATATAATTTTACCTTGTGGAGTCTTCCTACAATGGCTTGAAGTCGCTTACAGAGGTTGGAAATTTGTACGTCCCATTTCATATTACAATCCACCGTAACACCTAGATACACATACTGGTTGACTAATTCGATACTTGTAGGGCCTAGTAATTTCATTAAAAAATTTGCCAATAGTAACCGTTTGTGAAAAAAATTACCATTCGTATTCCGGAAATGCAAGCGTTTCAGTCGGAACTTAAAGACCGTTTTCTGAAGCATTGTGAGACAAATCAAGCTGAAATTTAGGATGTGCATCTATTTTTATGGGCTTGACGTGATTTCATTATTAAAGATAAGAAAAAGTGACAGTTGTGAAAAAAATTACAATTCTATTGAAAAAATTAATGGGTTGGGGTCCGAATTCATGGGCTGTTTTCTCAAACACTGTGAGACCGATGGACATAAAATTTTGGATTTGTATGTATGTTTATGACCTTGTGATTTCATTAAAAAAATGACAATAGTGACGCTTATGAAATTATTATAAGTATCGTGGGACCGATGGCATATAAAATTTTGGTTTTATGTTTCTACGTGATATAATTCTATCAAAAATAACGCTTACGAAAAAATAGCCATATCAATGGCGAAAATGCAAGCGTTGGGGTTGTTATAGGCCGTTTATCTTAATAGGTAGCAAATCGTCCACAATGGGCAGTGAAAGGTTAAAATCAAACATTTAACAGCTCATTAAACTGTTGAATTCAAAATTAGAACGTTCCACATAAGACGTTATAAATAAAATGTAAAACATTTTTAAAAGATTCTTGCTTGTCTAATGGTGTGTGTATCGTAGAACTACTGCGGGGTAAGAAGGGGACTGCGGGTAGGTGTTCTAAATTACGCCTAAACCAATTTTAACCACTATCGAAGCGTAAATATATTAAAACATGCGGTATTTAAACAATTTGCCTGTGCGTACCTCCATTATACTATCAAAATCACTTCGAATCTTATCCTCAGAAAAAGGACCAGGTTCCTCAGTGGTGTTGTTATATTACAGGGAAATGTGGGGAAGGAGAGAAAGTTGGGAAGGAAGAAAACACCACGATGGAAGCCGGTGGTGTATTACAGGGAAAGTAGCCCCAAGATGGACGTCAGTGTTGTATTACAGGGAAACAGGGGAGATAAGAATATCGGTGTGACTTACCCAGGTGTTAGTCTCCAAGGCAGGTACATCTTTGTCCGGACAATGGTTAGCTCAGATTCCGGTACAGCAATGAGGTTTTTCTCTCCTTCAGGGTCGAGTGAGTCGACCGCGGTCTTATAATTGGGTTTGAGGCAATTTCTAATCTACGTTAAATGAGGCGAGGGAGTACTTTCAGTCTCAAAATTTATTGTACAGTGATACTAGACATTACAGGTTATGTGCAATCGTATAACTAATAGAAAGGTCCTATTTCTGATATGAAGTTAAACATAATTCTCTCTCTGATGGAGTTCTAAAACCGGGTGTATCAATTATGGCAAGGGCAAGTACAACACATAACAGAGGGTAGGTAGAAAACAGCTTACATGAGAAGATCGGAGCAGTGGCATCTCGCATTAATATGGTTGATGTGGTCGGCGGGAGCCGCAGGCAGGAACCCAAGAGTTGGGCATGTCCACACTGAGTTTAAGTTAGTTTTAAATTACAAGTCACCGTCATAGGTTTTTTACAGTGAACGGGCACGTTTAGCTACGGGCTTCAAGCCCGCATGCGAAAATACGTTGCCTTTTAGATTTGGTTGACAAAATGGCACTTTAGCCGCGAACTCTTACAAAGTCGCTGCGGACGGATTGCTGGTCCGATCGGTAGTCGGTCCCGCACAGGAATGGCCGGAGCGCTCTCGAGTGGCTTCGTGCTACCCTGTTATATCTGTCAGTGATGACCTGTTCAGCCCTCATTGGTTTCTTTTGAGCGGAAAAATCACCTGATTGGTCGATTACTGTGAACATTTGAGGGAAACGTCGTAATTGGTTGCCCAGCTATTTGTTATGACGAGAAGCTAGAGTTTAACTTAGGGTCACCCTTTTGTTACGTAACAGTGTGCAGACGATAAAGGCTGAAAAGCCATGCCTACCCTAAGAAAAACAACGAATCATAAGGGGAAATTACAAACGAAAATAGTTTTTTTTTTGCGACAAATTTCTAAGTAACGAATTTCAAATATTCAATTCACGACTCATACACGATGAAAATCCACATATGGCCTACCTCTGGTTATAGAGCATTACACGCCACTGTGGAAACTGCATTCTGGCGGAACTCATATAAAAAATTAAGCAACATCTCAGATGTTTGTTCCGATTTTTTTTAAATCTCTATTTGTGAGCTCTGACTTCATAAAATTTGCATAACATTCCATATTGAATTTGTGGATCATTGAAACCTTTTTTCCTTGCAACTTTTCCATCATGAGTTATGGAGCTTTTTAAAACTTTTCTTTCACAAACTCGGGCAAAAGAAGGCACTTAATGATACTTACAAACAAAACCTTTCTTTATACAAGTCAATAATAAAAGTTGAGAATCAAATAGTTTTGGGTACAACCGGGACAATACAGCAAGTGTAATTTATTGAAGAGTTTTGCAACAAAAATGGACATTAATAAGGAACTCCATTGAAAAATATAATGGCTTTAAAATTATATATTCATATAGGTCAGCAATCGCCGATTCTGAATATATAACTTTTATTGTATATAATTATTAGACGTTGAATTTATAAATCGTTATTTAAAAGTGAATAAAAATCATCTCATCGAAACACCTCGTTAGGTTGGAATCATTGCATTTGGAACATCTGACGTCACTGGCGCATTCTATTTTTGGATTAGTATGGAATTTTAATTTTTCGATTTTGTTTTGTATTTTTTAATCATAAAAAAAAAATAACAAAAATTGGACTGGAGTTCCTTATTGTGAAGCAACTATTTCCATTTCTAATAATTATAATTTTCACAAATGTATTCAAAGGGTACCTACCTGGCATTGAGACCGATCCCCGACCGAAAATAAATTGCGGTAGGTGTAAAATTCAAACGTGTTTCGCACATTCGGTTTTCGGTCGCCAAATTAATGATTGGTTTGAAAATGGTTTTAATGATCGACTCATTATTTATAGTTTTGTAACTCCGCTGTGATCATTTATTATGAATTCAAAGGCTGTTAATTTGGACGACAAGCTTTTTATTGTAATTAGTAACTTCTGATTCCGATGCATCATATAGCTGGTTAAAAATATCTTTGTCTTTTTTTAGTATTTAAAACCCTGATTTAAAGTCAATAAAGCGTTGAACAATAATACATCGCAGGATGAGACTCTGGTTTTCTATAATAGAAGGCTGGCGCTGGCTAGCTTTGTCTTTACTACAAGTGTAAAGCAGTATGATTTGACAGGATCTTAAGACATACACACCTATATTTACATATTAACCTAATTTTTATTTTATTTAAATAAATGTATACATATTTTTAATAATAAGAACAGTTGGGTGGAAATTGTAAAACAAGTCCCATAGTTTCTCGCTGTACCTTTCATAATGCGAACTGTTTCTTACAAAACTTATTTTGGATTTGATTTTGAAATACCATCCAAAAATTAATAATTTTTTTCATGTTTAATACATGTCTAGTACGGATTAGAACTATTTTATTTATTTTTCTTTTAAATTATGAAATAAAGATATCGAATTTCATGATTTAAGAGGCAACTTTGGAAATTATTTGCGGGAATGGGGTATATATTTTTTTTTTAATTTTCGTATTTTCTATGTAAAGAGTACATGAAATAAAATAATAAGACAGAACATCTAAGAAAAACGTTTTTACTTGTCGATAATTTAATTATGTACAGCAATTTTGTGTCCCAACGTAATTTAGTGGTTTTAATTCAAATTTAAGCCCATCGTAATGCTTATTTGAACACATTTTCTTTTGTATTTCATTATAACAATTTCCCCAATAACCCTCAAATAATTGATAAAGTTAAGTCTAAAATCGTGGAAAATTGATTTATTTAATGGCCTATTTTTTTCATTATTTAAAATGAAAATACAAATAAACACTTTTGATAAAAAAAAAAGCATTCGGCTTGGGTGAGAATTTTGACCTCTAATCCAAGTCAGTTTTGTATGAAACAGGCCGCGCATCGTCTTAACAAAAAATAGACTGACTCTTGTGCTTTGTGTGGGACTTACATTTTGCAAAACTATTTTCGTTATTATACGAGGTTTCTTCAAAAGAAAAGGTGAATTTCGAATTTTTTCGAAAAGTATTTATTTATTCATCAATATCCATTTTCTCCCCTTCAAAGTAATCCCTCTCAGATATAATGCACTTATGCCAACGCTTCTTCCAATCCTCGAAGCACTTCTGGAATGCGCTTTTCGGTATGGCCATCAGCTCGGTCTTCGATTCTGACTTTATCTCATCAATTGTGGCAAAACGCTTTCCTTTCATTGGTCTCTTCAGTTTTGGGAATAAGAAAACGAGCATTGATGTGTAAGCTGGTGCATTATCGTGATGCAAAATCCATGATTTGTTTTTCCACAATTCCGATCGTTTGAGCCGTATTGCCTCACGCAAAAGTTGCATAACTTCCTTGTAGTATTTCTTATTAACCGTACAACCTGTTGGCAAGAATTCATGATGCACCACGCCATTGTAATCGAAGAAAACAGTGAGCAAAACCTTCACATTTGATCGAACTTGGCGTGCTTTTTTCGGTCTTGGCTCTTCTGGCCGTTTCCATTGGGATGATTGGGCCTTGGTTTCGACGACATAACCATATACTCACGTTTCATTACCAGTTATGGCCCTTTTGAGCAAATCTGGATTGTCGTTGACGTCATTCAACAACTCCTGAGCGATACTAATGCGACGTTGCTTTTGCTCAAAATTAACAATTTCAGAACAAACTTCGCTGCCACACATTTCATGCCCAAAACATCCGAGAAAATTACATGGCATGAGCCGATTGATATGCCAACATCCTTTGCAACTTCCCTAATAGTGATTCGACGATTTTCCAAAACCATTTTCTTCACTGTTTCGATGTTTTCTTCGTTTGTTGACGTGGTTGCAACTCTAGGACGCTCATCGTCATTAACATCTTCTCGGCCTTCTGTAAAGTGCTTGCACCACTTATAAACACTTTTTTGAGACAAAGTAGACTCGCCGAATGCCTCAGTCAACATTTTAAGTGTGTTGGAGCACTTTATTTCATTTTTAACGCAAAATTTTATACATATTCTTGGATCCTTTTTTTTTCAAAAGTAAAAAATCGAAAAACAAACAAAAACGTGACTAACCTTTCCAGTTGTCAAAAACAAACCACTAATCCAAAATGGCTGATAATCGTATATATTTATAGATTTTTTTATCTGAAAGTAAACATTTCCCGGATACGAATATCCTGACAATAATTGGAAATCTCTTACTATCATCACAATAAGCGGAAGATATTACTTGTGTTGTGACGGAGGACTTAGCCAGCCGACGAATCGAACTCACGACGCCTGGGTGGGACGCAAACGCGTTGCAAACTCATCCACTGACTTAGTACTGTGAAAAAGTATTACTTTTGAACGTGACTAACCTTTCCAGTTGTCAAAGTCAAACCATTAATCCAAAATGGCTGATAATGATAACATATTATAAACATATGTGTACCAACATAACAAAAAAAATTGATAATCAAATGTACACAGCCCGCGAAAATTCAAAATTCACCTTTTCTTTTGAACCGTTGTTCGTCACATAGTGTTATTTTCGAAAATTAGTGAGTGAATGACTTTTTAATAATACCAAAATCTGATGAGAAGTTGTATTAAAAACTCTATTAGAAAGTCAATTAGGTGTTTAAGTACAAGTACAGTTTATTATGAAAATGAGGTGAGAGGGGGGAGGAAGTGGAAGGTTGGGTTGAAAGAAAGTTGGAAAGCCAGTATTATGAAAAGGGGTTGATGAAGATGGGCATAGGAAGGTTTGGTTACAAGGGGGAGTTATGGGAGACAATTATATCGGCAGGACTTACCCTGAAGATGGCCTCTTAGATGTGAAGTCTGGTCCGGACATTAGTTTAGCTCAGATCGGCAGTGGCATTAGGTTTTCATCGTTCAGGGTCGTGAATCGATCGCAATCTTATAATTGGGTTCAAGGAGTCTCTAATTCTACGTTAAATGAGTCAAGTAAAGTGCTTTCAAATCTCAGACTTTATTGTAAAGTCGGACAAACATTGTAGGTTAAGAACAATCGAGTAGTTAGTAGAAAAGTCCCATCCTAGACATGATTCTAACGTAAAATTTCTCTCTTTCTAATTTGAATCTCTAACAGAGTATTGTAAATGTAACAAGGGCTACAACAACACATTAAGGGGAGATGCTAAATCAGCTTACATGAAGTGATCTGGTCGGGTGGCGGGAGTTGTTGGCAATGACGCCAGGGCTGGATATCTCTGCACTGAATTTAATTGGCTTTTAATTGGTAAGTCACCATGTTGAGTGCTTTGGCAGCAAATAGCACGTCTAGCTTCGGGTTTCAACCCGCATGCATAGTACTTGGCCGAAACAAATTAGTAACACGAAATGGCCGCCTCTTTTCAGAGACGCAGTTGACTCCTTGAGCTCCAGATGGGAAGTGAAGTTGGAAGGGCAGTAGAAGCGGCCGCCAAGTTGCGGTTGGCGCTCGCATCGTTTCCTGTTGCTCTGTTATCAGACAGTACAAATGTATGCTCTGATTGGTTTAATTTGAGCGTTAAATCACCTGATTGATTAATTATGGAGGGAGATGATGCGATTGCTTGCCCAGCTCATTTGCCAAGACGAGTAGCTAGATCTCATTTCATGGCCATCCTTTCGTTACATAACAAGTTCAAGACAAGCTTTAATTTTTGTAGAATTTTTTTTTTTTTTTCTAAAGGAATATTCTTAAAATGTTAAATTTTGCAAAAAATTATTGTTTTGAATTAGCTTATTACTAAATGTATGAACTTTAATGTTGTATTGGGATCTCAATGACAAATAAATTGTAATTTTCTAATTGCTACTTTCTTTGCAGTATTAAATAATTTTAGTTTTCGTACTTTGTATAATATTGTGAAGTACGTTTTGGTTGGAAGGTTGGAAATTGTATATATTGAATTAGACATAGACAATTTTATTGCAGAATTTATTTGTCAAGTATTTGAAATATTTTGTTTTTGTATTTTGTGAACACTATCTATACTATCGATGTACCTACTATATTATGTTTTACACCTGTGTCACTAGTATAATTTAAATTTTATATTAAATATGTAAAATCCTCTAACGGTCGTGTACAATATACTAAATAAATAAATAATAAACACATTAAAGACTTAGTAGAGATAACAAAAAATAAATCTTTTTAGCACCAAGGAGTGCAAACCAGTGAATCAGAGTATCGCGTTATTTTTATGATACACAGAGGAAACTGTTCACATTTACACATATCTCCATGAACATAATGCTTTATAAACACATAGAAGACACCCATAAACACCCCAGGAAAACTGGTGCATCCTGCGCCATAACCCATTCGCGGTCATAGCGTTATAATCATGAATTACTCTCCAGTATAACTAGCTTGCAACAGCGCAGAGGGAGCCAGGCAGCCGTGGCACATTTAGGGAATGAAGCCCGCTCCTAGCTGCGCGGCATTAACAGGGTATGAGTATAACGACCATCCCTGTAGACAGAAGACCGAGCCTAATAGTCGAAGGCACAACCTAATTAAAAATATATCTTATTATAATTTCTTCAAACGATTGGTTTTCACTTTGTGGCGTCATTATTGATAAATGAATTAAGTGATATACTTTGTATTCACCACTTTATTAATATAAATATATCTGCATGTTTTGAAAGCGATTCTTTCTTCATCAGGAGTAATACACATTTTTTTCTATTTTTAATTATTAATTATTTTTATTGAGATTTAAAAACCTCATTTAAATACTTAATTATTGTAGAAAATAATATTAACATAACCTAACTAAAACATGAAAACGGATAAAACGGCAGAAAATAAAAATATTTCAGTCGCATCTAGGACTCGAACCCAAGACCTCTGCCTATCCGGGGCAACCGCTTAACCAACTTAGCTAATGAGAAATTCAATTTAAGTCATCTTCATTGATATCATATCTCAAATTGAAGATTTGTGAGTATTGTTCTCCATTTTTTTATCACATATTATTAGTAGCTATCTTTATAATGATTACAAAGTCCCTAAGGTACACAATTGCAAACTAGACAGTGTCTCGTATTAATATCCGATTTTTTATTTATATGAGACATCTGTTGACTTTTTATAAAATTCTAAAGAATATATTCAATTTTTAATTATATTTATAGAGATTTAAAAACCTCATTTTAATGTTTAATCATTGTAGAAAATAATATTAACATAACCTAAATGAAACATGAAAACGGAAAAAACGAAAAAACTGAAATCATTTTATTTTTGGTCGTTTTTTTTTCGTTTTCATGTTTCATTTTGGTTATGTTAATATTATTTTCTACAATGATTAAATATAATTTTTTAGTATTACTCCTGATGAAGAAAGCATTATTTTCGAAACATGTAGATTAAGGTGGTCCAGGCCTATATAGTAAAAAAAAAATAATCAAATATAGGTGTAGCCGTACCCTTGATTTGTTACACCTACCATTCCTATGATGAGTTAAAAATTTCAGCCCCTTATCTTATATACAAGGGGGTGCTCATCGAATTATAAGTTTTTGACAAAATTTCAGGATTTTAAATAAAACACGTAATTTAAGGTTTATTAATATTACTAGTATTTTAATCAAATAAGTATACAAATTATTTAATTATGAATAAAATTTTGTAACAAAGTAATACTTAACATAATATTAGTCGCAATCTTTCAAAACTATGTTTGTTAACTCCTTTTTGGATGTTTCAGTGGAAACGATTTTTCTGTTTTGTTCAACGATGTGAAGTAAAAATTGCTTTTCTTCCTCAGTCTTAGTGAGTAACGTGTTGTAATCTTCAAACAGTTTAACTCCTCTCTCCGCTGTATCATTAACAACACGCAAATTTGTGACGCAGCTTTTGCCTTGAAGGTAATCAACATTGTCATTCCAAGTCTCAGGAGGTAATTGCAAGAAAGAGTCCTTGATTTCAAGAACTAAGAGTGTTTTCAACGTTCTTTGTGTTGCAAAAGCATCTAATGTAACCTCTGAGGAAAGCTTAGCAGAGTCACCTCGTACTGAACGATTACCGACATCAGAATTTATTTTTTGAACAATGGCCTGTTTCTCAGCATCAGACAGCTTGTCAGAAAACAAGGCAAATGCAAGTAGTTCATCTGACACATACCATAAGTGACGCTCTAAGACATCCCTAGCTGCTATACTGATTTCGGAATCAATGGATTCGTACAATTTTAAGCTCTTCCAAAGTAGTAAGTCATTTACTGGCGCATCTGCTGCCAAAGGCGCTTCGATCCAAACTTTGGTGTAGATGAGCACACCAAAACTAACAAATCGAACAATTTGTTTTTCTTCTCTCTTGGTTAGTTTAAATGCTTGTAAATTATTTCTAAAGAGAAAAATCTTCAAAGCATACAGCAATTTCGCCATCCAACGAGCATGATGAATCGGACCTGGAGCGCGCCAATGTATCTTCGTAGGAGGTTTGTTCAAAACAATCATGGTGAGCTTTATTAGCTCTTCGTAATCATCACGAACTTGATTATCTCTAGATAGAGCGGTTGTAAGACTCTCAAGAGTATTTTCAGCGAACTGTTCTGCGTTCTTATCGAGGTCAAGACAATCATAGTCCTCCTTCGGTAATGTTTCCCAAATATCGCTGAATCTTTTGAAAAGTGGGATTTGAGGAGAGCTTGATGGCCCAAAACAAAGAGTAAATATTTTTGAAAGCATTTTTCAAATATGTGATGACGACAAGCAAGCCACAAAAGATCCCATCCTGTCTTTCCTTCTAAAAGTTACTAAGTGGTTTTTGGCTGTCTAATTTCTAATTATTTTGGCTCTTAATTACCTTTGTAGCTTTACTTCAATATTGTTTGGGAAAAACCTTAAAAGTAATATGCATTATTAATGACCTGGAATAATTATATCACCATAAATATAATAACAATTTGACAACACTAAAAATTAGGTCATTAATAATGCATGATACTTGTAAGGTTTTCCCAAACAATATTGAAGTAAAGCTACAAGCCCGAGGTAATTATGCCTACTGGAAAAAACCAAAATAATTAGAAATTAGACAGCCAAAGACCACTTAGTAACAATTGTAAGAAAACCCACATATTCAAATAAAATCCTTGTAGACCACCCCTCTTACCCTCCCCCATATTTGTGTATATAAGCCTGAAGATGGTCTTGACAGGCTGAACCTGGTTACAGTCAAATAAAATTAAGTGGAAAAAGTTTTATATTAGTTTTATTATAATATATTAAAAAGTACAAATTAAGCATTTTACACAAAAATTTCAAAAACAACACTCGATTGAGCACCCCTTTTTACTTGAGCCATCTCGCTGAAATTTTACTATGTTATTACTATGAATACATGTAACAAATTCACGGAGCGGTCAGATGAAAAATAATAAAAAAAAATTTTTGGACCACCCTAATGTAGATATCTTAATATTAATAAAGTGATGAATACAAAGTACATTATTTAATTCAATTAAAATCATTATTATTTAAAAGGTATACGAGTATGTATAATTAAATAGGTTAGGTGAAATTGGGTTTTAGGGGTAGAATTTTTTTTTTTCGTTGTTTATGACTTTACGTCACTTTTTAAAGAGTCCCTATTTATACGTGTACTGATTTATCCGGTCACCGTACAAATTATCCAAATATTATTACTATTAAACCACGAATCGTATGCCGAATGTTGGTCGGTCACAGAAGGGATTTAAAAATGTTTTCTGTAACTTAAGTTGAGTTGACTTTGCTGAAAAATATTCTCCTAATTACAAAAACAAAGTATGGATATTCAAACAAAAAATCATTGCATAAAACCAAACTGTTTCATACCAGCTTGATCGAAAATGAGAAACCAAGAGCCAGATAGAAAAAACAATCGCTGAATACCCAAAAATAAAAAAAAAATTGTCACCTATATCGAACGATAAAAAACAAGCCATCTAAAAAAACAGCCAGGCGCTAAAATGTCGCTGATCCATCAACAAATTTATTCAAATCACTTTACTGAACCTTCGAAGGCGCTGCTCTATTTTACATATTTGAATATCTTTAAAGTTGAATTTTCGGTGATTGTACGAATGAAAACTGAATTTCGACACGATCAATTATTATTTATGTAAATTTCTTTGTATCTAAAAAAAGAACTGTTATACAGTGGCGCAGCGTGGTGAACGTCCCAGAAACTTTTTGATAGCCGATAACTATCTAAAGGCTGATACTTGATGGGAAGAAAGTACATGAAGTTATTTTTTATATGAATAGCGCACAAGTATTCCAACTTCTCTCAACTATCCGTAGCCAGTAGGCTAAGGCATCCCCAAATGGGGTATTTATAAGGCTTGAGAAAGTGGAGAAGGGAAGGAGATGGAGAGGAAGATGATTAAGAAATCCCTGGTTCTTAAAATTAGTCACCAAACAGAGATAACTTTAAATATGTTCAGTTTTTTTTTTTTTGGTTTTCATTTATATATTTATTAATGCCCCAAAGGGCTTTTACAAATTTTAACATTTAAATGATTATGTGTACAGAAAGAAGCAAAAAAAGTTTTCCAATAATAAAAGGTATATAAGTGTAACATATTTATGATATATATATAGTTATATGTTTTAATATTTCGGATGTTGTAAAAATGTATGAAATTGCATAATACATAATATAGTATATGATATATAGAAAGAAAAAAGAGGAACAAGTTTTTGGATTATGTACTGTACGAGGTCACACAATATCGTATGTTTTAATTACAAAATTAAAGATACGTCTCTGAAGCACATGACGGCTTGTAAGGACTTGGGAACTGCGTTTAACATTCGATAAACATTTCATCCTCATATTGAAAAGGTCACACGAATCAGTCACAAAGACGTTGGGTTTTGTCATACACTATAAGTAACTTTAGTGAAAAATATAACGGATACAAAAATAAATATTCATATAGATCAGCAAATGCCGATTCTGAGTATATAATATTTTTTTTTTAAACATACAATTATATGTAGATTTTATAAATCGTTATTTAAAAGTAAATAAAAAATCGTCTCATCGAAACACCTTGTTATGTTGGTGCCACTGCATTTGGAAAATCTGACGTCATGTACTCATCCGGTTTTCGGATTAGTATTAAAATTATAATTTTTCGATTTTGTTTTGTATTTTAAAATGTATTTTTTCAGTTTTGGCTAAATTTAAACATAACTTTAATCTCTATATTTCTATATAAAAAAACAATTATTAATGAAAGAAATTAGAGTATTCATGAGCAAACCAATTATCAATACGGATATTATGATAAGGTTGATGCTCAATACTATTATTATTCTTTCAGTTAAAGTTTCTAAAACGTTAAATAATTTTCTTTCTTTAGTTATGGTTTACTATGAATAGAATATAAAATAAAGCGCATCTTTGTTCTGACATTTGGCATTTTAACCTCAAAACTGATCAAAATCGACCGGCCATAGATTTGGAGCGTTTTGGTGGGCTTTGAAAAATTGAAACATTGAAAAATATTTTAACTACAAAAACTAACTTTAGAAAAAAAAATTAAATATACTGGTATTTTAGTTTGAACGTCATTATTGATAAAAAAAATGAACTGGAGTTCCTTATTAAAGGGAGTTGAGAAACCTCGTTTCAGTTTTTAGGCTATTTACTTTAGCTTAATGCGTAATAATGCTTAATTCAAAATATTTTTTTTACGATTCCTCTGTATGAAAGAGTTCGGTTCTTACCCATGGCTGTTTCCAACAGCATTTATCTCTAGGTTAATTAACTGCTACGCTGGAAATGTGAATATTTCCTCATGACCAACAAAAAGTATAAGCACAAACTAGCTATTATATTTAACTATATTATTTACCTACTTGTTATTTTAAAAAAAACTATTTTTATCTCTGTATTTACCTACAGTTTTTGTAATTAAGTAAAGTGTATTCTTTGTGATTTTGTATCGTTTTTGCAATGTATTGGTATATCACTTTTTTAATGTGATACCACACGAGGGTCCCAACTGCTCCCAATCGTCTGGAGCCTGTGAGACTATGGCATCCCCGATCGGGGTAGGTTGTGAGGCTGAATATATTGAGAAAGGGAGGAAGATGGGGAAGAACAAAGGTGGAGAAGTAAATAACCATTCAGATTTGGTCACCAAATACGGCTAAAGCCATTTCAGGAAACGTTTCGATTCTAAATGGTCGTCTTTCACCACGGCGATACTAACAGTATCTACCACTCTGGAACGTGACGCAAATATACTACATTTTAATCAAATAAAATTTACTAGTGCACGCAGGGATTTGAACCCGCCACCTCTGGATTCGTAGCCAACGATCGTAACGACTCAACCATGGAGAAATTGTTTTTGAAAAATAAATAAATAAAATTTTTCAAGCAATATTTCGATTTTGAATGGTGGCTTTCACAGGGGTGATACCGAGAGTATCTACCATTCTGGTTTATCAGGTAGAAGTCTCTATGCAGGGATTTTGCTTTGCCAATAAAAAATAACGAAGTAATTAAAATTAGGGCGTTCAAATTGCATTCAAAATCCACCCCGTTCTCCCTAATTTCTCCATTAGAGCTGGGGAGAGTTGCAAGTGTTTGTTTGTGTAAAAAGAAAAATGTGTTAATGCAATCGTTGGGAAATACTGGTCTAAATGGATAGCATGTGTGACTTATATAAATTACTTTAAAAATTAGAACACAGATAACCTGTTGAAACATGCTTTGAAAAAAAGTGTAGTGAAAAATACTTCTGTATCCATTGAGCATGGGTACTACGGACAATCAGTTGTCTCCTAATAAATTATGTTTATAATATGGAAGTGGTCCCTGCAGAGAAAATAACACATAGAGATGCGCTAACAAGTAAGGGGAAGAAACCAAAATAAGAGGGGCGGTAAAAAAAATTGTAAACCACAAATTTTTTAAGAAGGTACGGCTTATTTTAAAAAATCAAATATTTTGTTGAAAGAGTTTAACCCTTTTTATAAATGTTTTACAATTTGCTTACCGCAGTCAAAATTATGCGAAACAAATGTGGACGGCATTAAACTAGGCTGGTGCCAAAATCGGTGTCACGTGACCTTTGCCCCCAGCCGTCGAAACCATACTTGGGGCAAGTCTATTCATTCTGACGTCAGTGGTTCCCCCGAAGAGCCGCAGGTTCAATCTAATAATACTATATCATAAATAAACATCTTGGTACAGGATCTCCTAGTGAGACGATCACAATTAATAATTAACAGTACATACACATCATTATTTATTACGCTTTGCTTATATTATAAAAATTGTTTGTAGAAATTAATAAACAAATAATTAAAAACAGTCCTTTGTGAAATGATAATGTGGTTGGTTCCTACCTTAATTGCTATTTATCCAGTCATTACCTTCCCAAACCAAACACTACGTTTTTGAAAATGGAACACAGTGATTGTTTTTGAGTGATCTCTTGTTCGCCAGAAGACAAATTACTTTCGTGAGAGCATGTTTGTTTATATAGACATCATTCGGTAAGTGTTTGATTTTCCTTGCTCCTTTTAAACCTTTAATCTATCCAAAATTGCAATCAATCAAAACAATTATTATTTTTCTTCGTTGTTTAGAGTGCACACAACAGTTTTACATTCGAAGCTCCATAATTTTCGTGTTGGTAGTTGCGTTTGTAACACCTCTGTTACCTGAGTTCTCTAATACAAAATCGCTAATTCCCTCTCAAAATGGAGGAAGAAATGAAATCATGTTATTCGTAACCAGGATACATTTTTTAAAAACATTCTATAGAGAGGTTGACTATCAGCTGTTTATTGTATGTATAAATTATACACGTTGTCCGGAAACTCGTAGTACAAGCGGGAAACTGGTGAAACACATTTGGGGATGATTTTGACCTTTAGTTTTCGAGTAAAGTGAGTCCAAAGTTGGATTTATTTATATCTAATTTGAAAAAAGATGGTCGCTCGCGGCTTCTGTCACCTGTTCATTTAAAAATGCGCCGAAACATAGACCTGTCTCTACACTTCTTTTTTGTATGGCTATTCTTTTTTTATTTGATTAATTCGTGTTATTTCACAATTTATTCATTTTAAATCATGTACTCGTATAGTATATTTGCAGCACGTTACAGAGTGGTAGGTACTTTCCGTATCGTCCTAGTGAAAGACCACAATTCAGAATCAAAACGTTGCTTGAAATGACTTTAGCCATGTTTGATGACCAGATCTGAATTCCTCACCTTCCTATTTCCCATCACCCCCCCCCCCCTCCCCCTACTACCTTTAGCCACATAACATACCATAATTGGAGTCTTACTGGATCCAGAGGCTTGAGAGCAGCTTAGACTCTTGTGAGGTACTCACATTATAAAAAAAAAACTTTCGTGGTGGTTCTCTATGTGATGTAAAGTAACCAGTTTCCTGCTTGTATCACTATTATTCGAACACCGTGTATCAGTGGCATACAGTCCATAAAAGCTAAAAAGCTGTGCCTACCCTAAGAAAAACAAACAATAGAAAGTTTTTAAAAAGCGATAAACTTCTGATCATAATGTATATTTCCGTCACCTTGGGACTTGCACGCTCATTTATTCAGTTGGCCACAACAATCAGCAGAAGATAATAATGAATAGGGCATTCTCAAATATGCAATACACGACGATTTATACCCGAAATTCACACACTACAGGTCGTAGACCAATGCACGCCACTGCCTTGAAGTTGCTTTATGAAAAACCAAAAAAATGGAATATCTATTTGCTTAGAATTAAACCAATTCATTAAATTAAGTTAACCTAATTTCCATCGAATAGCTACAGGCGTAAGGTTTGACTGATAATTAATTAAAATCACTTAAATTGACGCTCATGAAGATAAAGTCTCGTATCGACTTTTAATGGGGAGCCATCTTCCCCCTCTTCCCCAGCTGTGTTAGTGTTGGCCTGATCTGTATTAATTTGTTCCCCCCATCCGGGCTGGACCATTAGCCTTAATGGAGGGTACTCTTCTTCCACGCGATGGAATTCGAGAAAACTTTCTGGTGTTCTAGACTCGGCCTTATTACGGGAACAGCGAAACAAATCGTATTGCGGGGATCAGCTAGTGCAGAGATTCCCAACGTATGCGATATCGCCCCCCCAAGGGACGTTGGAGTGATCGAAGGGGGCGGTGGATGCCTCGATAGGCAAACGGGGGGGCGGTGGAGGGCTACAAGGTGGCGGTAATGGGCTAAAATAATAATAAATTTTCCATTTGAATTTTAATTTCTCGTAAATACATCATTGAAAGAATCATGCAACAAGAACCGTTTATTTATTCTATTGATTTATAGATGGATTATTAGTGGACCTGTTGTCAGGTGACCAATAATGTATTACGTAATTTAATATGTAGAATATGTATTTAAATATTTGTCAAGAAGAAAAATTCTAATGTATAACAGGGAGCCAAGTCTGTATCATTTTCATAACTCAAGTTAAATCGGCCATAAGCAACACATTTTGACAGTTTTCATAAACACAGCGACGTCTCTTGTGTTTGCATTACGGATTTCTCTCTTAACTTAAACGAAAACTTTACTTGTTAGTACGATACGGACTACCAAACTGTCAAAATGTGTTGTTATGACTGATTTAACTTGCGTTATGCAAATGATACAGACTTGGCTCCCTGTTATCCATTAGAATTATTCCTCTCTCAGCTGACGCAAAGATTGACTTGGCCCCTAGGGGTGATGATAATATAATACAGAGTCGACCGCAGAAATAAAAATTATTATCTCTTAGTCACAGTATATCTATATTTAGATTTGGTCGGGTTAGAAGAAACGGGGGGGGGGGCTGATGAAAAGTATACTCTAAAAGTGGGCGATGAGACGAATAAGGTTGAGAACTTCTGAGCTAGTGACTATTGGCTACTGATGTTACTGTGCTGGGGGTTCATCAGCTGTGTTGTACTAAGATGTTGTATTACATTTAAAGAATTAACTTTGTCATAATAATAAACTTACCATTTTCATAGAAAATATATTAAATTAATCTGTTTGGAATTGATCTAATCTCAACACTAATGTGTACTAATTCTTTACCCAGAATAGAGGCGTTCTTCCTTAGCCTGTTAATTGAAGCGAGTTATTTTGCTCCTATTTTAAATTATGTTTTTTCTCCTATATTTATCATTTATAATAATAAATATTGCAAAATGTATTGCTTAAATTGATCAAAAATATGCATAATTCACTTGTTTATATAATATCTCAGAAGCGATCAGTAAATTTCATTCAATAAATCCCATCATATAATGAGACGTAAACTTACGTTAGCGAAAAAAATATTTAACTTATCTACTGTCTTGATAGTAGCAACCCGCTACTATGAAGACAGACAATTTGATGGGGAAAGAACTCAAGGAAAGCATATCTTGAAGAAAGTAAGCCTGATCAGTCGGAACTTCAGTGAAAAATTAGTTTTGAAGTTAGACATAATATTTTTTACTCCTCGCTTCCATTTTAGGATTAAGAATTCTACCTAGTCTCAATGTGCTAAAATAATATACCTAGTCCCAATCTTAAATTAACAAATTTTTAAGAATTGTCCAATTTCAATTATATATTGAGTGATCTCAGGGAATTAACTTAGTTTAAATATTAAATTTACCATTGACCTAGTACTGAATAAAATATGTATATAAATAAATTGCTAATAAATTAATCAATTAATTTGTTCATTTAATAGAAACGAAAAAAACTTCGCCTCTCTGACAAACTCCGTAGAAGACCGTTAATATCTTCGCTCTGAACCTAGGCAGCGTAAGAAACCTGTTGAAGTGGAAATATTTATCGATTTTATCGACGCTTATAAACCCCATTATGATACGTAATCGTTGAAGATAATATTAACAAATCTCAAATGAAACGTGTAATAGAAAAGACAGAGAAAATAAAAACGGTAACGGTCACGTCTGAGACTCGAACCCAGAACCTCTTGGTATTAACGGAACTAGCGCTCTACCAACTAAGCGAATGCCATTTTTATCGATATCGTATTATTAATATCATCTTCAATTTATAAATATAAAATTAATATGTAGAAACCGAATAGGTAGGTATATCTAAGGTACTGTCTAGATTGCAAATAAATTTGGGTAAAATCTTGCAGTCTTACAGAAAGACGATAGTAGACAAAAAAAAGGTGAATTAATTGAATATGCTATTAATAAGTTCTTAATTTGAAACATGATATCAATAAAAATGACGGAAAGCAATAATGTTGTATTAGCTAAGTTAATATTTATGTTATGAAGTTGTGAATTATTGCTTGTTGTTTGGGTGCCATAATTTATTTGACTGCGATCTACTACCTCTAAACAAAATTTTGTTTCATTCCGAGACATTTATTTTTTCAAAATATATTTAAATAAAAAAAGTTCTTAAGTAGGTACCTATTTTTCTTTTAAATTTTGAAAACATTCTACTCCAACAAACCATCTTCTTTTGAATATGTAAGCTCTGGCTAACCAGAGTGGTATATCTGTGGGCTAACCTCAATACAACATGGCGAGTTCAATGTTTTCATACTGATTTTAAAACGTTATGGCAACAGTTTTACATGTTTGATTTCATTCAAACTACTCTCTAAACCTTCCCAGCACTTATAAGAAAAAATTGTTTTATTTTCAGCGGAACCAGTCAAGTAATTTTCAATAAAATCAATGACAGACAGACAGATAAATAATCATTCATTTTTATACATATTTTTTCGTATATTTACTTTGAAAACTTGAATATAAAACCAAATATTCCAAAAAAAACAGTCAATCAAAAATTATTATATTGAATTAAAATTTGTGTATAATCGATTGATGAATTTAATACAACTGTTTTAATTCACAATGTTCCCATCGCAAAATCCATTCCCCACATGGCCATTACTAAACTGGACCGTTTCTATGGACTATTAAAGGTCCATCGAACGGATCTTTGAACTCATTCCGATGAAGCTTTCTCAAAGTACCTAGGATTACATCATTAACTAAGGGAAAATGGAAGACTACTGGATCCTGGTGGTTTGTATGGAGTTAGTATGGAATGCATTAACTTGAGCGCTCGTAGAAAATCAACAGAATGACAATAGATAAAAACCTGGACGCCATTGTTTCATTTGAGCAAAGCAATCAAAGTAATTTGAAAGCATTGTAGCAAGTAAAACGTTTCAAATACTAGTACTTAAGTTTCTCTTCTATAAAAGCTAATGCTTATGTTCAGAGGAGGAGTGAACATCATAAATAATATTTTTTGAATCAATGGTTAGATTTTTAAGGAATTCTGATATTTTAATTTTGCATACAAATTTAGATACACTTATAATTTTGGAAGGATAGTAATCTGTTTTAAATGAAGTTAACGCAATTATTTTTTTCATTGAATTAGTATTTAATTGCTTTTACTGGGCATTTATCGTCTTCAATTGTTCTAACCATTGAGCAAATAATACATAGAGATGCCCTAGCATGCAAAGGGAAAGAAACCAAAAATAGGGGGGCAAGAGGCGAGCTAGGCGTGCCGCCAAAATTAAGTAAACTGCAAATATGTAAAAAGGTTCGGCTTGTTTACAAGAACCTAATATTTTGTTAGAGTTTTTAGTATGACCGTTTTATATTCATCCGCAATCAAAATCACGTGAAACAAATGTGAACAGTAGTGAACTAGGCTGATGCCAAAATGGGTGTCGTGTGACCTTTGCCAACAGCCGTTTAGACGGTTAGGGTAAATGTATTAATTCTGACGTCATTAGTTCTGGTGTGTTCCAGCAGACTGTTTTAAATATATTTTCCCTAGTACGTACGTTAATGCTGCGCAAATGAAGTGTTACATTTATATGATGGGAATACGTGGCATTATCGCATGCGACAATCAATTAAAAGGTTATGATTTTTATTTTTCTTTTTTTTATTCTTTAAAGTAAGGTGTTAGAAATCCCTCGGTTTAAAAAAATATATTTATATGTTTATTAGACGTTGCACAATTTCAAGATGGAGTTTATATATTTTATACCTATGCAGCTACCCAGCGTTTGTGTATCTTATAATTCCTGAGCATTTAATATTGTTTGATATTTTTACTGTGGAACAGTTGATAAGGAACTCCAGTGAAAAATACAATGACTTTAAAAATATATTTTCATATAGATCAGCAAACGCCGATTCTGAATACATAACTCCCATTATATATATAATTATGTATATAATTATGTGTAAAATTAATAAAACATTATTTAAAGGGGAATAAAAAATCAGCTCATCAAAACACCGTGTTATGTTGGTACCATTACATTTGGAAGATCTGACGTCAAGTGAGCATTATGTTTTTGGATCAGTATGAAAATTTTTATTTTTTTGATTTTGTTTTGTATTTTAAAAACGTATATTTTTTAATTTTGGCTAAATTTTAACGTAATTTGGCTGACTGTAAGCTCTATAATTGTTGTTCAATATAAACAACTATTAATTATTAAAAAAATTAGAGTATTCATGATCAAACCAATTATCAATACGGATATTATGATAATGTTAATGATCAATACTATTATTATTCTTTGAGTTAAAGTTTCTAAAAGATACATAATTTTCTTACTGATATTTATTTATGGTTAACTAAGAATAGAATATAAAATTATGTACGGTAAAGCTCATCCTTGTTTTGACATTTGACATTCTAACCTCAAAACTGATCAAAACCGACCAGCCATAGATTTGGAGCCTTTTTGAGGATTTTGAAAAATTAAAACATTGAAAATTATTTTAATCATAAAAACTAACTTTAGAAAAAAAAAGAAATATACCGGTATTTAAGTTTAAAGGTCTTTATGGACAAAAAAATGGACTGGAGTTGCTTATTGTACAACTATTTTAATTATGTGGGTACAGCTATTTTATATAAGTTATCACATATAAATTTGTCGTACTTTTGGAAAACGTCATTTGATTTTATTGCGATTGGTATAACATTGTTTTTTTTTGCCATTTAGTAATAGTGGGTTTATGTCAAACCAGTATTTAGGTATATTTATATCTTGTGTTGCTTTTTGTTTAACTGCATCCGAAGTATTATCTGTTTCAATGGATACTATATCATCTGTATAGGAGACTTTTTCAAGTTCGCATTGCGTGTGCCCCTTTTAGCATAACCCTGTCTAGCCCAACAGCGTTAATCTTCTTTATTTATTGCCTCAGTTGGCTGATTCCCACAAATGCTCAATCTGTTGGGTTGGGTATGATAAATAGGGGCATGCACTATACGAGCGTGGGCATGTCAATATTGTAGCGCAAAAATGTTCAGTTCTCTCGTCGTTTGTATTTTGCATCTGTATTTTAATCATACACGGATTATTTTTTCAAAGTATACGGTGAGTTTTTTAGAGGTTTGGTTTTTCCACAGACTGTCAATTTGACAGTTGATTTGTAGTCAGTACGTATTGGGGGTATGTGAAGTCACTAGAATATGCTGATAAACCAGAAACATTGGACCATTTGGAAGTCAACATCCGCCGTGTTATTGCCGATACGAGTATACGGCCCCAGTTGCTCGATAAAGTTGTCGAAAACTGGACATCACGATTGCGCTTCATTCGAGCTAGCCGTGGCACTCATATGCCCGAAATCATATTTAAACAATAATGGGATAAAATTATCTATTAAATAAAGCCAATATCATTAGAGATTAACATTATTTTGATGTGTTTTTTTTTTCATTTTGATAAACTACGCATAAAATGGTGTGGGTTACTTTTTCGGTAGGCGGGTACGGGTACCGTCGCCCCGGGAACCAAAATAGGTTACCTAAGTGGTTTGCTCGGTTTGGTGACTTATCAGGGGTGCCCGGGTTCATGGGGTGAGGTTTATCCGGGTTTTGCCCGTGGATGCGTATGCCCGCCAGCTGCATGGTGGGTCGGATCAGGAGAAGACGATTGAGAGAGACCCCTTGACCTCTCCAGCCGAACTCGCCATACAACGCAGTGAAACGGATTGATAGATTTTCACTCCTGGACACACTTACCCCCAGATTCCTACACACCTTTAAATACCTATTTCCTTCCCAGAACTCCCTCTCCTTCCTTTTCTTAAAGAGACCCTCCACATAGCATCCCAAAGGTGTATGTCACCTGGCTCTGAGGGTCCTCGGGAGTGTGGAGTGTTTAGTTCAAAATACTTTAATGCCTCGCTTTGTTCCTTTTACAAAAATTTCATTATCACTTCGTGTGTCCATAACCACAATATAACCTAACTAAATCTAACTATAAGTTCGATTCTCATCTACCAGCACTGCGCAGTGTAGACACGTACAGTGGGCAGGTACAGCACAGAAGGTAGTATTGACATTACACGGTGCATGATTAATAATAGTGTTTTATTATCTTTTTTTTATATAACAAACTAAAAATTATGATATTCTCACTGGGATTTCCCGTGCTGAGGAATTCATTTACAAAATAGGAAATTAAATTTTATTAAATTGACGTGATTGCTGAAAAAAAAAATCGTAAGGTGAGGTGTTTTAAGTGCAGTTGGGTGGTTTCGGTGTTAGTCTGTATTTGGGGCTAATATATTTTCTATTTCAGATTTCCACATGTAATGAATCCAGCGTTTTACCTAATTTTTTAAAAAAAAATTTGTTGTTATGACTTTTAAAGAATAGTGGGATTTCGTTGTAGAGTTTAGTATCATAGTATAGAAAGATTTTTGCCCAAATGTTGTGTTTGTGGTTGCTCGTTGGATGTGTTTTTGACTCTGAGATGTAGTGTTTCTAATATGTATGTTTGTTGTTATTTCTTGTTTTCTGCATTTATAAATATAAAATAGCACTGCATGTAACCAGTAAATGTGGATAGGCCTTTAATCATAATAACAACTTGCTAACTTGAAATAATAGGGTCAATTTAAATATACACGGGTTTCTAATTTGATACAAATATGTGCAAACCATCCCAAAAGTGATTGACAAACATATTTTAAAGGTATAATTTATATCGAGTACTTATCAAATTCTAAATTTATGTTACCAACTTATAACGATCCATTCTAAAGGGAAAACATATATTCCCCATAAATTAATGAATACTGAATAAACGTTGCCAAGTAAAACAAATCGATAAATTTCTAGCATTTTAATCGAATTAATTTCCAAATACCTCCATTTCTGTATTCTCATCTTAGATCAATAACAAGAAGTTGCTACTTGAAACAAAATGTTGATGGTATTTGTGTGTTTTGCGCACTCAATGAATGTCAAAAACTTTCAGAATTTACCAACAGTGTAACCCAATCTGACTATTATTGTTTACAAGGTAAGAGAAACCGTACAGGAAAATGGAAACCGTTATTATTGAGATAATATTTCGATGCCAGGTAAGAGCGGAAATTAGTGATGAAACTTTAACAACGATAAGATTTAAAGGTACAGCTTGACACAGTTATCTGTGAAAGCGGCCGAAGAAAGAACTAAAGACGCCTTGGTTTTTATTATTCTGCTGGCAAAACGTTTTCACGCGGGTGTCTTCAAAGATTTTTTTTGTTTTGATATTGAAAACCGATCCAATTTTTAAAAACCATAAAAACTGAGGAACTAAGCACTTTTCTCAAGGTTGGGGTATTCGTGAAAATTGAAACCATATGTAAAGCCTCAACAGCACAAGTATTAAGACAAGTTACCACCTGCTGATATTTTTGTTTCAGTAATATAAGCGTTTGCGTTTACTATTTTTTAGTTAGGTCAAATACTTATTTATTTAATATCAACGGTATAAAAATACCATCAAGAATAATTGCATGTCACACTAAATACAAACATAAGAATATAGTACAAATAATTTTAAAACTAACTATTGAATGTGGCATTAGATCGTACAATGACATTGGAAAGTATATAAAGAATAAATGTTCATGAAGGATATAAAAGTAACAAATATGCGTACATATAAAACATATAAGTAGACTTAGGTTAAATTAATATTGATTGAAAAGATATGATAGTATATCCTTCTCATATCTGCGTATCGGTTACTAACTTCATGTAATCTAGGTACAAACGAGTGTTTGTAATGCTCAGCCCTGGTGTTTTTACATTTAAACGGGATTTTAGAACGAGTAGCTCTCGTAGGTATATACATTTGAATGAAGTTAATTAAATCAGGACTGTCTATTTACAATTTTGAACATAAATATAATAATTCTTCGATCTGAGAGTTTTAGTAAATTTAGTTCTTCCATCTAGTAATTATAGTTAATGCTTTCAATGGGAATACCGAGTTTATAATTAATGTATCTTAGAAATTTATGCTGAATTTTTTCGGTTGAATCTGAATGTATTTTAAAAAGGGGGGGGGCAGATCGAGGAGTTATATTCAAATTAACTTCGAACTAAAGATGTATACAAAGTTTTGAATGTTGAAATATTCCTAAATGCCCTGGAATTTCGAGGAATGAAGCCAAGCATTTTCATTCCCCGTTTTAATTACGTTTATACGAGATATAAATTTTAATTTACAGTTGAAAATTATGCCCAAGTCATTAATTTCATCGACAAAGGTAAGGGTTAGGTTATTAAGTTCATATGTATCAATAATTAACCGACTCATTTTATAAAATCGTTTTGAATAATACCTATTTATGCTAAGATAAAGTTTGTTAAGAGAACAACAATTAATTAAGTTATTTTGAAAGCAGACATACTCTAAATCGGTTTTAAATATTTTTTAAAACGTCTACAAAAAGTAAAACATTTATACCTTTATTCATTTATAAATAATAAAAACAAAATTGGGCCTAAATGAGACCCCTGTGGTCCACCACAGGTAGCTATAAATTGGTTGGAAAAGAACGAATTAATTTTCACTAGTAGAACTCTATCAGATAGTTAGCTAGCTAACCAGTCTAATAGTTTTCCATCAATACCGAGATAATGTAGTTTCACATGGAGAATTTTATGGCATACTTTGTCTAAGGCCATAATAAAGTCCGTATAGAATCGACTTAGAGTTCTATTAGCTAATGCGTTCAATGTTTAGTTTTCTTATAACGAGAGCTTTGTCAAAGTTAATCTGCCCTACAAAAATCCATGTTGATTCGGAACAATGAGATGGATAATATATGGGGAAATTTTATTTATTAATAGTTTTTCTAAAAGTTTCGGTATTATGGATAGCTTACATATTGGTCTATAGTTAGTTATATCATATTTCTTACCCTTTTTAATATAGGTGTCAGATAACAGGGTTTCCAAATGTTAGAGAAGCAACCTGTTTTTAGGGATTGGCTAGACAATAATCAAATCGGCTCAGCCAGTGAAGTAATTCAATTTTAAAGGGTATTATCGGGTCCTGCCTTTTTCTTTTTGTATAGAGATTTAATCTTAGTTTTAAGATCATTAATATTGATGTGTTTGGCAGGGTATATATCCTCTTGTTAGGGAAGGTGGTATTAAATTGTCTCGGATATCTTCGGCATAAACACTTTTTAAAGTAGTCAGCAAAATAGTTAACCTTTACTTTCATATCAGTTTTATTCGTTTCTTTGTGTATTGATATGGGTAAGTCCTGTTTGTTTTTTTTAGATAGTTAACATGATGAAGTATAGACTTTTCAATTTCATTAATATAATTAAAAAAACATTTATTGATAGTTTTTCACATTGAGTTCTACAGTTGTGAAAAATGTTATAGTCGTTAGGGGATTTCGATTCTTTACAGTTTTGTGTTCAACTTTACTACAGATAATATAGTTAATTAACTGCTGATGATGTGTAAATAATAAATTTTTTGAATTTTCATTTAAAACATTAATTATATTGAATTTATTTTGTACTGGTGTCCCAATATACATGAACAGTGGAAATTCCATCGACTGCAAAGTTAATTGTGCTAATATACACGATGGAGACTGTAAACACAATGAAAAATAGTTTTTTTTTTATATCATAGCAAAAATAAATGGATCGTCGGAAGATGAACAGTATCATCGGGATTATTAAAACTATAAAACAGCTGTATGGAACTAAATAAGTAAGTACTTAAGTAATGATTTTTTTTTTGTTAGTATTTGTAAATTTGAAAATCATTATTTGATATAATTTAGCAGGTTTGAAGCTTTTGTTGAAATGGTTACAAATTAATTGTGTCAAACTCTAATAAATTGTAATAACAAAACGAAAAATCATTTTTTATCTCTTAGTACAAAGCAACCGTTGCAACGGTCCCTAGAAGAAGAATAGTGTCATCAGGACGCTAAAAACAAACTCATGAATAAGTAGGTGCATGGAAAATGATTGTTATTAATGTTTTTATTTGAAATTTAGGTAAACATAATTTCATATAAATTAGCAGCTAATTAGTTCACTGTAAC
This sequence comes from Halesus radiatus, assembly GCA_022606495.2. Taxonomy (NCBI): domain Eukaryota; kingdom Metazoa; phylum Arthropoda; class Insecta; order Trichoptera; family Limnephilidae; genus Halesus; species Halesus radiatus. The sequence continues at coordinate 76,977 of JAHDVE020007318.1, read as the reverse complement.
GTTGGTAGTATTAATTGACAGAACAAACGCCGCGGGCAAAATACATTTATTTTTCAAAGAACAAAATTAATAATGAGCAGTGGACAACGGCTGTCGGCGTTGTACATATTGTGGTCCGATGGAAAAAGAACTATACGAGATGTGTTGCATTGGTAAAACTACTGTTATAAAGATAGTGAAAATCTTATTGTTATGTAGGCATCATCTTATTTTAATACTCAGTTAATATAATAGCACGTTAGTTGGAAAACCCTTCAGATTAGTGATTTATTCCGAAATATTGCTGCTTTAAATTCAATTTCAAATATGTACACTATTTTTTTATAGTGTCCCAAAATGAAATACTGTTTTCGAAAACAGATAAAAGACTATTTTAGTTTTTAATATTACAAAGGATGTTATTAATAATCATTGCATTTTGAATGCAAACAAAAGTAACGTTTATAAAATCGCTTACGATGTTTTTTTTTCTCGTAAACTAATACTTCTAAGTAACTATCTTGTAAGTAAATACCACTTTATACAAAACTATAATACATATTGAATTAGACAAATTTAAAGGGTTAGTTCACTTTTTTTGTATCAAATAAAAATAATTATTTAAAAATTGGCGAACCTTAACCAATATTTTTCAAATGCTAAATGTTGTTTCATTGAATTATTTTTAATTATTTGAAAGCGTTCACGGTAAATTTTTATATGCACACAGGAAGCTTGGTGTCCTTTATATCTAAAATCGTTTATATCATATCGTCAGTCCAATGCCAAAGTTGCGAATCTGCAAAAACATCACCTCGTGAAAAGGTTTGAATTCTCTAAACTGGCATCAAAATATTGTTAATGAACCAACTTCAAATGCGTTAATATCCGTCAAATCCATATACGTATATGGTGGAAATTAACATAAATCTTTGAAACCAGTTCAAGTACCTCAAGCATCAGTATATCGAAATTATGCTTTTATAGATTCGCGACTTTGGCATTGGACTGGGATCCTTCAGCTAGTATTCAATAAGTTAAACCTAATTTTTAGGGGTGCATTCTTAAAAAATAAACGAAACGCCATGTTTTATTTTTTTTTTCTTCCAAAAGGGTGAACATGACCAGAGCTAGATAAAAGCTGTTAATGGACTCATTGGCAAGTTTGAAAAATAGGAGGCATCAACGTTCGGGAAAGAAACTACAGACTCTGCGGGAAGAGACTGAATGATAGACACTGAAGTAGCCTAGTCAAAGCGATTTGGGTTCCCCGACGAAAGAAGATGTTAACGTAAATATTCAATTTTCGAATAACTTATTGAAGCTTATAAATCTTATTGCAATATATTTTTAATCATTGAAGATAATGTTAACAACTCTCAAAATGAAACATGTAACCGAAAAATTCAAAATTATTAACAACCATAACGTCAGTACGGATTCGGGCGGAACCGCTCAAGCGGTGATCTTCTCGCGTATGTGACACATGTTTGGGGGCGGTGCCTGGAACGTTACAGTAAAATTCAAGCGGTTCCACTGGACATTTCTAAGGCCTTTGACCGGATTTAGCACCGAGTACTTGTTAACAATTGCCGACTTTTTAAGGGAGAGATTGATTCAGACGGATACTGAAGGTTTCATCTCTTCCTCGAATTCAATAAATTCTGGCGTCCCACAGGGATCGGTTTTGCCTCCGACATTGTTTTTGTTGCACATCAATGACCTCTTGATATCCATCAATCCACTGTTACGCGGATGACAGTACAATCCATGATAGCGTTTTGTTTGACAAGTCCTCAAAGGGCACCCAAAGTCCAACGACTTGGAGGACTTTGAAGTAGAGAATGGACTGCCACCTCGAGAGGGTCTTCTCTTGGGGCATGAATAACCTCGTCGAATTTAATGTTACAAAGACCCAATCATGTCTGATTACATCTAAAAGGGATCGAAATAACAACCTTGTCTCCTTTAATGGGAGCAATCTTCACAACAAGGCCTCCATTGATATGCTTTGTGTAACCTTAAGTGACCAGCTCAGGTATGGGGGCTCCATCGAAGCCAGGGTAAAGTTAGCCTCTCAGCCACTGGGCGTATTATACAGAGCCCGCAGATACTTTAATAGTACACAACTGCTGACCCTGTACAAATCGCAAGTGCGCCCCACAGTGGAATTTGGCTACATAGTCGGGAAACACCCCAAACGCGCGCCCAACATTTGTACATGGTTGACATTTGTTACATGAGAACGAGTCGCTTCTCGCTTCAACAGCTCGGCTGTGGAATGATCTGCCAGCCTCTATGTTTCCTCCATACTACAACATGGGTCTCTTCAAGACCCAAGTTCACTCCTTCCTATCCTCTAAAAAAACCCTCCACACAGCATCTCCTACGATGTTATAGGTCTGTCCAGGACCTTGCGCGCTAATACACCGAGCTATAACTACCCTAATCTATTCCGTCATTTTTTACTGGTATCATTCTTCAATATCTAAAAACTGTCAATATCATCCTCAATAATTCCGGGTTCGCGTCCAAGCTGCTACCATTTTTTTATGTGCCTTTTCGGTTACATGTTTCATTTTGAGAGTTATTTTCAATTATGAAATAAAAATATTTATATTTATATTACTTTTTGCTGTAATCCCATACAGTTTCATAATCTGAGACGCTGTCGCATTGTCGCAATGTCGCTTACAGCCATTTCTGGCCACCGGTGGTAACCTGCTCCCGCTGCAGCTTATGCCGGGGAAAACTTTAAATTAAATTTACTCCGAAAGGTAATCCTTTAACGTCGCCCACCGCCATTGCCATCGGAACCCGGGACCAGCCACTAGCCAGCAAGGCAGGTAAGACCATTGTCTTAGGTTATTGCGAACTTAGTTTATGATGGTTGTCAGTCTGATTTTAAAAGATTAAAAGTTGATAATCGTCTTAAATTTATTTCATTCTTGCCATGTTATAAGTTTTTGTTTTCTTCTAAAAATAAAAATTAAAATTAAAATAAAAATACATTTTGCCATTTTCAATGTTTGCCATTTTTAATGGTTCGATTTTATTAGGGTAGGCACAGCTGTTCAGTCTTTTTGGACAGCACGTCACTGAATAATAGTCGAATTAATATAATCCGTATTTCTAGTGTATATGTTTAGTTTTATGACGTCCATTTATAAATGGGAGTACATATTTTAGAAAACTAAGTACTCCCAACTCAAACACGATATTTTATCAAAGAACCCGAATGCTACGTGTGTACATGTACGCTTAAATTCGTCATTTTAACTAAGTACTTACCCCCCATTGAGGTCCAGTAGGCTGTAGGCTGTAGAATGTAGACTGTAGGTGTGTTGAGTGGGCAGATAGGGCACGATCGGAGGTGACCAACGACCACCCTCACTCGTACCTTCGTCAAAGGATTAAAACTTTAGAAATTCAACTCCTTTTTGTCGTTTTAAAAAGCTCACTAAGCGACGTGCTGTCAGCCTCCCCAGGCTGCTTTGTCCTCTTGGAAAATCTTGCCGCTCCGGATGTATTTATGAGCACGTTCTATGATGGTGTTTTTTTATGTGATGTAATTCTGTTACGTTTTACCTTTACAAAGTGGTTTAGAAAGATACAATACTTCGTGGTACATTTTATAACTGTTGTTTACTAGTTAGTGAATATTTTAATTTTATTTTTGTTGAATATATATTTTTTTCATTTCTTCTAGGTATAGTTGTATATATACATAACAGCTGATTCGCCTTTTGAGGGCATTTTTACATTGTATAAAACTGCGTCATATAGTTTTCCAAAATGTTATTATCACGAAATAATATATTATGTTAATTAGTATTTGTATTTGTTTTTTTTATTTGTAGACTCCGTTTTTGGGATTCTAGCTTTACTAATGGACCACAAGTTTTCTTTTGGTTTTATAAAAGAATTTCCGGGGAATTCGAAATTTTGTTGTATTTACTTATTGTCTTAAGGATGAAAGTAAACTGAATGCCGTAGAAATTAGATCTCTGAGACGAATGTGAGGTAAAACCAAGTATAATCGTGTGAAAAATATGAAGATAATGAAAGGGATCCTTAGATGGTTTGGGCATGTTGAGCGAATGAACGAAGAAAGGAGTGTAAAAAGAATATATGACACGAATGTGAATGAAAGAAGATGTCGGAGACGCCCGAGGAAGATATGGCAAGATCCAGTAAATTAAACACTTGAGTCGGGCAACGTCAGAAGTCGGAATTATAGAAGAGAATGTATAACATGATTTATAAATGTGTATGAAGCAAGAAGTGTATGCCAAGGTCAAGTTGTTTGGCGGTACATCCTCTTTGCCTACACCTACGAGGAAACGGCGTGATGGTTAGTTAGTTAGTTAGTTTATTGTCTTATTTTCACATACTGTTGTAGGTACACCATTATTGGACGGTTGGTATTTTTAATTTTGTTATTTCTTTGTTTTAATCCGATTTTCATAGTGTACATCATAAAAATAAAATAAATACTGTTTTTTTTTTCAATCAGATCTCTGTCGTCAAACGTTTAAATTTTTAATAATGAAAATAAAGAAATCCATGGTTCTAAAGTAGAAATATATATAATTTTTTTTCTTAAATTCTAAACATAGAGTAACATAGAAATGGGTGGTGAGACATTGTGATCATAATATAGCAGGTCAGAAGTTAAAATGTCTTATTTAATTAATTGTTTAAATATTGCGACAATCTTATTTTCTAATTTCTTCGACAGATTGGTATTCACTTTGTGGCGTTATAATAGTGTTCTGTATATTCCTGATGAGGAAAGCTTCGCTTTCGAAACATGTTGATACGTATATATTAATAAAGTGGTGATTGCAAAGTAATTTTTAATTAATTTAATCTTATTTTTGTTTGACTAAATTATTTTGTAATCCAAAATCGCAAGGGAAACATAATAATTACAATGCTAGTTTCAAATAGACAAGTGATGTAATAAATAAATGACTGGCCTTATCTGCTAAAACTTCTGTCAAACATTGTGTTAAAAATAAATTTAATACTCAACCTTCTTTGAATATTTTATCAATTTCTTACAATTCCCGCAGCGTCAAGTCCGGAATTCTCATAAAGCAATTTGAAGAAAAGACAAAAAAAATCTCATCATAGTAAAAGTGGGAATCCCTGATTTCTCCGAGCCCTCCAGCAGCTTTCATGCTTTATTTTGTACGCACCGTTAGACGTAATACAAAAATATGCCATCGTTCCTACCAGTGGCGAAGAGGGGAGAAGAGGTAGCAGAGGCACCACGTGAAACGCTCTCAAACAATATTTCATTTTATATCTACCATTCCGGGAGATAAATTCTCTCCTGGCCGGCGTAACAACAGCATGTGCTAGACCGGCGCCGCAATATGCTGCCCTAGTGGATGGGTAACGGACCCCGAACCGATTCCAAACTGCACTGTGAGACTGAAAGTTTCATGTGACGTTTGAGTTACTTGGAGAATTGTTCGTCTAAAATTTCTCACCTCTCATCGCTTTTCCTTTATTGTCCAACTTTTATAATTATACTACGAAACTTTACAATGACAAGAAAGGATTTGTTACACAAACGTTTATTAACGAATAGTGTTATTTTTGACGCAGTTAAATAAAGTGGCATTTTGTACTTCTTAAACATATTTATTTTTATATGCAATCGCACAAGAACCGTACGAGAATCCAAACCACTCGCGGCCGGCTTCACCACCGGTGGAATTGTTGCTTTAACATTTTAGAGAATTTTTGTGAAGCTGAAAGAATTTGGCAACAGTACGAGAAAGTGGATAAAATTCCTGACTCTTCAGATCTTGTCACAAAACATCGCAAAAGACGTCTCAAGCATCTCGCAATGAGAGCAATTGTTTTAAACCACTTCAATTTAATATTTTCTGGTTTCAGAATAATAATAATAATACTTGGACGATTTATATAGCGCCGTTTTTGTGAAAAATCACCTTAAGGGTGCTGTACAAATACTACTTGCTAGGGTTAATCTTATTATGTACATACACAGAAAACATACTTACCTGGTAGGGCACTCCAGATTAAAACTTAATTAAATTACAATGTTTTGGGCTGAGATGGAATGACTTTACTAATGATGGCTGCACGCACAGGACACATATTAGAAAACACTGCACATTGCGTGACATTGAAGTTAGTGTTTAAATCCTATTTGTCATTGGTATATGCACCCTTCCTTCGTCAGAGGGAGAATCCTGACGAAGGAGCGGTACTTCCGAAACCGGTCGATCATTATATTAAATTGAAGTTGTTTAAAACAAATTTATGAGTTTATGTTATGATTTTTTTTTTTTTTTGGTAAAGAGCAAAGAAACGTTAATTTCCCTATTATAATATTATAGTTAATTATGAAATTTCTTTTCAATGCAATATTTCCTTGTGTACTGTCATTACTTATAACTTTACTAATCATAACATTATAAATAGGTATGTTAATTGTAAGACTCTAGTTTTAAGCCATAGTTGTAAGTCATTTTGCAATATTGTATATAAAATATCCACTTGGTCATAGATATGTATTAGTTTTAAATATGTACTAGGTTTATATGTGTTTTAGGATTATATTCTAGTTATACCTACTTACGTCTAAATTGTTAGTCACTATCTATAACTTTTAGTTGGTAAGTCACTACCTATAAGCCATAGATGTAAGTCACTAATTATAATTCTCAGTAGTTAAAGTCAATAGTTATAAGTCTTACTTATAAGCCATTAGTAATAAAGTTTAGCTGTAAGGTATTGGTTATACGTCAAGTGATATGTTATTTAATTAATTGTAAAGTGCCCTTTTTTTTTTTTTATATGAATACCGCACAAGAGTCCCAAACTGCTCCCAACGTCTGGAGCCAGTGAGACTATGGCATTCTCAATTGGAGAATGTTGTGAGGCTGAAGGTATTGGGTAGGGTAAGAGGAAGGTGGGGGGAAGTACCTGGCTATTCAGATCTGGTCACCAAACACGGTTAAAAGCCATTTCAAGCAACGTTTCAATTCTGAATGGTGGTCTTTCACCAGGGCGATACTAAGAGTATCTTGAGGTGATATTCCTACGAAAACGGCGCTATAAGAAGTAATCCAATTATTATTATTTGTGAAATCTTATTATAATTTTGCATCATTTTGAAACGAAAGTGGCATTTTGTTAAATATTTCCTCATTATCTTAGCGCATATATAAGTATGTATGTTGTAGTAGGTACTCGTTGTGTATAGCAAACCGCAAAAGAAAATATGGAATATATAAACCGCTCTAAATGCATAAAACTGAATGCAGCGAGCATTCAACTATCTCCGTATTTCGTAGGGCGGCTGTAATATGAAAAAGTAGAATTATTCTCCATAAACTTCCAAGAACCTTATTGCAATATATTGTACGGAAGAAATGTATGTTCGAGAGTGGACACTGTCGGCGCATCCCATTATTACTTCCATTCATTGTAACGGGGACGACAATATTCCTGGAAAATGTAACCACTCGCCTCCGACGCCGGCTACGAAAATATACGGTTATTTAAAACGTCGTACATACGACAAACCTTAGGATATATTGCGCAACATGTAATATTGAACGTAGATACCTGGAGTTGCTACGTATCGGATATATTATCAGGTTTTTACGGCCAAACTTTTAAGATATTATGCCGTGTTGCACTTTCTCCTCCTTTAGCCAACTTTTCGGACATCGTTACGGTGTCCATCATCAGGGCAGATATGTAGATTGTGGTGTAGCGTGTATTTATGTATTCAGTTAACCCTCTTAGTGCCAGTATATCTATATAGTAATAATTAATATTGTTAATTAATATTAAGGCTACACAAAAAATCAACGCTGAAATAATAATAATAATAGTAATCATTAGATTACTTCTATAAGGTATATATATATATTATATACAACCGAAAATTTTGAATTTCACCAAAAATATTCCAAATTTAAACTCGAATTACTCGAAAACGATATCTCAAAATAAACGTCTCCAAATTCGATGTAAATTTACAAGTTTCCCGTTTGTACCACTAGTTTTCAAACATCGTGTATATGTATTTTTTTTTAAATTATCCCCACTATGTCATCTTTGGAGATGCTTTTTGAAGGATCTTTTTGAAGAGAGGAAAGAGTGAACCTTGAGTTTTGGTGAGACCCATGTTGTAGAAGGAAAGAAATACAGAATTCGAATAACTATTCCTAGCTAGCAGATCTGTTGAACACAATGAGTCGTACAATCGACCCATTCTCACGAGACGATATCAACCATGTACAAATATTGAGCACGCATTTATCGGGAGTTCCACATAACGGTCCCAATTGCTCCCAACCGTCTGGAGCCAGTGAGACTATTGCATCCCCGATTGGGCTATGTTGTGAGGCTGAAGGTATTAGGGAGGGCATGGATGGGAAAAATGAAAGTGGAAAGTGGAAGTACCTAGTTATTTAGGTCAGGTCACCAAACACGGCTAAAGCCTTTTCAAGAAAACGTTTCTATTCTGAATGGGGGTATTTCACCAGGACGACACTGAAAGTATCAACCACTCTGGAACATAACCGCAAAAATACTGTATTTTATTTTGAATTAATAAATTGTGAAATAACAGAAAACAATCAAATTAAATTTACTTACCACGACGGGATTTGAACCCACGGCCGCCGGATTCGTAGCCGAGGATCGTAACCACTTAACTGCTTAAGACCGTTTTCTTGTTATTATGAATGGTGTTTTCATCCCTGTATTCAGTTTTATGCCCCATTTGTGTAATATAATAATAAAAATATGAGTTCATTTTTATAGCGCAGTTATGTGAAGATTCACCTCAAGTGCACTTTATACTAACTAATTTAACCTAATATAGTTGTACAATAACATATATACTACATGGTGTATGTATTATTACATTATATATGTTTGCAAATTAAAACTACGACTTCAAATATTCATTAGCAGCAGACTCACTTACGTGCACAATTTAGAATACTATTTAACAATATATAGAATAAACTATGGGTATAAATAATCAAAAGAGCAAGAAAATCTTCACAAAATAATCTTACCTAAGTACAATAACATATGTATTGCATGCATGAGGATAGGCCGACACATAACTCTGTCTCAGCACACACCTCTTGTCTCATTCGCATTCATATATAATTTCATACATACAAAAATTACCGTCAAGATTATTCGATTAATTAATCGTTCTATGCCTTCCTTGGGCATCACCGACTTCTTCTACCAAATGTCAATGTTGGCAATTCATTCATGCATTGATATTTACAGAGTGGTCTGCAATCTATATATATATATATAAATCAATGTAAATTTGTTTGTTTGTTTGTCCTCAATTTTCTCGAAAATTACTGGACCGGTTTCGCTGAAAATAGCACAGTTTGTTCTAATTAGTGCCGGAAAGGTTTAGAGAGTAGTTTGAATGAAATCCAATATGTAAAACTGTTGCTATAACTTAAAATTAGTATGAAAAACATTGAACCCGTCATTTTTTATTTAGGTTAGCCCATAGATATAACACTCTGGTTAGCCACAGATTGCATATTCAAAAGAAGAAGGTTTTTTTTGGGTAGAATATTTTCAAAATGGAAAACACGAGTAGGTACCTAATTAATAACTTTATGATTTAGATATATTTTGAAAAAATAAACGTTTGGAATGAAATGAAAAATTCAAATGAATATTTGTTTATTTGGAGAGTTACTTTCGCTGTCAAATCAACTATTGTACTCGAGCAAGGTCGGGTACACATCAGCTGGTTTATTATAAAAACGATTGCCTCGTATAGCTTAAACTTCTTGTGATTTTCAAATAAATCACTATGTACAGTCAGTATTTTTACAGTGGACGAAAAATGAGGACGCTGCAATCGTTAAATGGTTTTTAATGGCAACACCAAGATGAATGTGTGTTTAAAAAGAATGGTGGTCCAAGTGTATTTTTTTTTACTTTAAATAAACGGTGCTGATAAATTAGTTGTACTTTCCGAAAGGACATAATTCTATATCATACTTAATTTTTTTATTATTTAACTCCTTGCTAGGAATTAAATTACACGAAAAGGCGATTTTTCGTATTTCTGAAAAATTGTGTATAGTAATAACAATGTATTTGATGTTAGGTTAATGAAAAATAAAATCAAATACATTGATCAAAATTAAAAATAAATGAAAATAAAACATTAAAAAAAAATTGTATGATGTTTTGCCTTTTTATTTAAAACGAACCGTTACTTTAAAGCGAACTGTTTCTTTAAAACGAACTGTCAAACAATAAATATGTAGATGTTGTATCGTGGTTACGTTTTTCTATGTCAAGAAATTAGCAAAAACGAAATCATTTATTTTTAACCCGAATTAGTAGTTTTAAATATTACCTTCTCCTTTTAATGTTGGCTATTGAGTAACATTGGCGTGAACTAGAGGTGGATAAAATAAGTGACAGTTATTTTGTAACAGTTTCGTTTAAGAAAAAAAACTGGAATGTAAAAAAAAAATTATTTGATTAATAAAATTTCAATGACATAATCAGTAACTTGGTATTGCCATGGAAATGATAAAAAATTGTTCCACTTTATTAAATGTCTATATTTTATTACCAAGATGTTATTACCCTGATATTATGTTTCGACAGTAAAGAGAAAGATGAAGCCGTTTCACTTAACTGCTTGAAAAATTATGTTCATAATCTTATATGGAGATTCCCAACGTTCTGAAGAGTTTTGTTATTAATATAATTATACAACTGAATTTTACTCAATATTCTGAATAGTATAAATTGTAATTTGTATGTCTGTAAATTATGAGAAGATTGCGATCAATGAACCGGAGCAATGAATAGACCATTTTTTCAGAAATCAACCGTTTTTAAAATCCAAGGTAATGACAAAAAGTTAGTAATACCCCATCCGACTTGATCCTATATTCTTGATGTCTCCGTAACTTCCATCGGATTGTGTTACGACGGAGCTCTCAATATTTTGGATTTTTCTAGGATGGCAAAAAAGAGGGCACTATTTCGTGTAGAACGAAACCAGCATACGCCTGGAATTGCAAGCCTTGCGCCATAATCAATTTGGTCTAAATGCAGCAAGTGGGATCTAAAAGGTACCGAAGGCGGAGACCCAACGAGGTAAACCAGAAAGCGAAAGAGGAGCGGAAACTAATCAAATCAGCGGGTGATGTTCCTCCAGAGTTAAGAGAACAACTTTCTCAACAAGTACTAAAAATGGAAAACTTTTTATTCGACACACCTCCAACAGTTACCAAGCATCTGCCTTTTTTACTGGGTGAACGCAATAATCCAAATGAATTTTTTTTTCTTGTATTTTTTCGGCATTCACTATATAGCAATTTCTAGACCATTCACTAGCGTTCTTAAAAGAACGCTAGTGAATGGCACGATTGTGTCGAAACCGGTAGCGAATTTAATACATCAAAAATAGCAAAAGTACATAGTAAATAAAACTTCCAAACAAAATGAATATTTTTTTCCCCATCCGTAAGTCCTCAGGAACTAAAAATTATACCAAATACGATTATAATTTTTTTAAAAGTGCAACTGGCTAACTAACTAACTATCACGCCGTTTCCTCGCAGGGGTAGGCAGAGAGGACGGACCGACAAACAACTCGATCTTGGCATACACTTCTTGCTTCATTCACTTTCATACAACGTCTCATAGATTCTCTTCTATTATTCCGACTTCTGGCATGGCCCGACTCAAGTATTCGAATAACTTGATCGTGCCATGTCTTCCTCGGACTTCCCCTGCTTCTTCTTCCATTCACATTTACGTCATATATTCTCCTTACACTCCTCTCTTCGTTCATTCGCTCTACATGCCCAAACCATCTAAGCGTCCCTTTCTTGATCTTGCTCATTTTGCCCTTGCATTCTTTACGAATCTCAACATTTTTCATACGATCATACATGGTTTTACCACACATTCGTCTCAGAGATCTCATTTCTACAGCATTCAGTCTACTTTCGTCCTTCCTCTGCCAGTTGCATGCCTCACTGCCATACATCAGGGTTGGTATCAGCACTCCAACGTGCAACGGAATTTTTATAAAAATTTTTCGAAACCTTAATGTTTATTGAGTTTCATTATTAACATTTATAGTGTTACGGTTTTTGGTGTTCATTGTGTTTCTTTTTTTAATGTTTATTGTTTTGTGGCTTTTAAAATAGGTAAAATACCAAAAAATGTTTATGTCAGTATCTTTTCATAACCCGATGCTTAGACTAAGAAGTATTTTATTTGTAATTGTTTTCACTATATTTGTTTGATAATTTTAATTATTGTTTATCGTTTATTATTTATTATTTAAAATATTAATATGTATTAAAATTATAAATTTTTATGGGCGCTATGATTGGACCCTGCTTACAAAATGCTTTGGTCTGATCATAGCAATAGTGATCCAAACAAGGTCACAGTGGTCCAAATAAGGCATCACAAAAACTTTTTTTTTTCTCTTTTTTCGATAATGCTAAGTTCTAATATTCTGTGACTTATCTTATTATTATATGTATAAACGTTGGTTGTAACGAATCCATTACTTTCATTCCAAATAACAAGACTAAGGAGCCATACCTCTGCAAAGTGAAGTGGTCCAATCATCGCAGCCTTCCCCTAAATGTGGAGTAGTATATTTTCATTACCTTCTCTTCAGAGAAATCTCGCAAACTCATAAATAAAAAGCTGCTGTAATAAGATAATAATATTACTTTTTTTTTCAAGTAACCCGTTACATAATTTCTCCTTGGGTCAACGATAATTGAACAAAAAAACATTTTTAAGTGTTCTTTTGCAACTAATTGTTCAATGAATATTTTTTGCTTTACTATAGTTATATTATTACAAAATAAACACATAACTTTGTTTTCAACCACTTCATATATTGATGGAAGAATCGTAATTGAATTGGCAAAAATCAAACAATTAGCTCTAAAGAATGGTTACACCACACACTTAATTGACAAAATTTTAAATAAAAACTCATTTCCACTAATAATTTTTTTTTCGATATATCTATCCACAACTAATCCTAGAAATTAAAAAAATTCGCCTTCAATTGCGTATAACCTTAAATATCCAACTTTTCTTTACTTGGCACAAAAAATTTGCCAAATACCCTACAAAGTACTTTGCAATGACTGTCCTTCTTTCTACATATGTTAGAATCACGGAACACGAGATGTTTAAACAACAATAAATTTTCAGAGTTTGCTAATAATCTCATTTCAACTGATCATATTTTAGTAAAGGTACAGGAATTTAAAATCTTTTCCGTAATAATAAAGACAAGCAATTAGATGATTTAGTATCACTTGATATCCCTAAATAAGAATTCTAGTATATTGAATAATCAACTAAATTTATCATAAATTTAGCATCATTAACTGTGGAGCTTGCAAAAAACAATTTATTGAACAGTCGACAAAAAGACAAGTCATCATATTGTTGGAAACTGCATTCTTAAAATTGATATCCATTAATGAAAACTCGGGCCAAGCCGGGTAGTAAAATTACTTATAAGCTGGGGAAGGTAACATGATTCAAACTGTTAAGTCTACCTGGGTATAGGAAATTATATCAAATTACTAATGGTACCAATGAGAAAGACATGTTTAAATCTGAATCACAGATTAATTAGCTCAGTAAATGAATCTTTTGCTCGCAGTGAGGTCATCTAACAAAGACACAAAAAGAGATGTGCGAGCTTAATTGGATCGCATTTCTCTTTATATAAAGCCTAATATTCATTACCGAATGTAATATTTTCCTGGTGAATGGGGATAAGAATCACGAGCTTATTTAGGACCCCGCACAGTGGATCAAGGAACAAATTTTAGAAACAGAAAAGTTTTTTTTATGAACTTATCGTATCAGCAGTACCTACTGTGACGTGTTTTGCAACTGTGTGGCTTACAACTAACTAAATATGTTGAAGCCCATATAGGGTGTATATAATACAATAAATAAATAAATATTTTTTGGACAGATGGAACCCTATTTTAGCTATATCTATCTCTCCAACAAAATCTGAATTTAACAGCTATTTTGATATATAATCATTATAGAAAATAATATTAACATAACCCAAATGCAATATGAAAACGGAAAAAATTACAGAAAATAAAAAGATTTCAGTCGCATCTGGCACTCGAACCCAGGTCCTCTGCCTATCCGGGGCAACCGCTTAAACAACTCAGCTAGTGAGACCAGTTCAATTTATGCCATTTTCATTGATATCATATCTCAAATTCAAGATTTGTTAATATTATTCTCCATATTATTATCCCATATTATTGGCAGCTATCTTTATAATGATTACTAAGTTCCTAGGGAACACAATTGCAAACTAGATAGTGTCTTCGGATTAATATCCGATTTTTTATTAATATGAGACATCTATTGACTTTTTCATAAAAGTCTAAAGAATTTATTCAATTTTTTATTATTAATTATTTAAAATAAAATAAATTTAAAAAATAATAAATAAAAAATAAAATAAAATTACTGATGCGACGAAATTGAACTCTAAACCTTTCTCCTTTAGAAGACCTTAGAGAGACAAACTCTTGTCTCATTTGTTTCTTCAAAATTATTTGTTGTTTTATTGATTCACCTACTTTACTACAAGTCATCCCCTTCAATATCCCCTCCTGTAGACTAGGAAATAATAAAATACTCTTTCTCAATTAATACTCAGCTAATTATGGATACTATTCGCCATTCACAATATACTCACTATTCTATTAGACTGACTAGCTCAAGTCAAAACCTTAATTTTTTGGTGTGAGCCTAAATGGTTTTTTATCTGCCATTAAGCAAGTAAAGAAACATTATAATTGTTATGACTCCCGTGTCTAGTCTTGGCTTGTTCTACTTTCTTATGTTTATTTCGTTTTGTGTCCTGTTCTTATATAATTATATTCTCATAATTTACATTATTCTTCAAATTGCGTGTTACTGTTTTTGATAAATAAATAAATAATTAATAGGCAATAAAATATTATTAATAATAAAAAATAAAAAAATAGCTTTCTCTTAAATATCTTTTTTTTTGGGCCTTGTTATTTTCTCGATTTTATTTAGATTAATAATAAAAATAATTTCATTTTATGAATTTCCTTTTTTTTCAATAATTTATACATTTTTAATTAATTTCCCACTTTCATCACTTGTAGTTAATTTTTGTTTATGTATATAATTTGTCTATTCTTACGTTATTGTTTTTCTATGTTTCTTTTTTATCTATTGATTATTTTTTAGCATACTGTTTAATCTGATATGGGGACATTCGCTTCCGAAACGTATTGATATTTATTTTTTAAACAGAGGTGTGAAGTATTTCATATTATTTAAATAAAAAATGTTTTTGTTTTAAGCCACTTTATTTTTATACATATTTATGCATTCGACCGGTTTCGGTTGGACTCAACCTTCTTCAGGAATGTACACATATAAACTTAAATTAAAATACAGAGATATCATAATGGAGACAGAGAAAGTGAGGAAAAGAGACAGCACGATAGGGTAGAACAGGACAGAGCATCACAGTGGGGGGGGTAGTGCGGTAGATAGAGAGGTAGGGGGAGGGGAGGGGAAGAAAGGGAACATCCTTAAAATCGGACTTTGGGTTAAATCTAATTGTTTATTTAAAATTTGGCATATATTATTTTTATTTGATTTTGATATTTCTAATGCTTCTAAGTTATTAAGGCGCAAGCCCATACTATTTTTATGTATTAATTGTACTCCTGTACTTTTATCAAAATTATAGTTAGTATTAATTAAATGTTCGGCGAATTTTGAAAAACCTATACTTGTTAAGCATCTAATATGTTCTTTGACTCTAATGTTTACGTTTGTCGCGGTTTTACCTATATAAATTGCCGGGCAATCGTTACAATTAAGTTTATAGATGCCAGAATGGCTTAATGTATCTTCTTTGTCTTTACAGGTCGAATGCATAAATATGTATAAAAATAAAGTGGCTTAAAACAAAAACATTTTTTATTTAAATTATAATGTCAAGCCACAAAGTGATTGCTTCCTTCGATAAATAAATATTTCATATTAATTTTATGAATAAATAAAAATTTACTTTTGAAAGTTTTTTCTACGAAGGCTTATAAATGAATGTACGTGGTGTTTATTTCCCCTATTTCCACAATCGCGACCACTGTGCGGCATATCCTCGTGTTCAGTGCTCATATATTCCCTGTGTGACATGTGTTGCCATGCCACCTTGTGTTGGCTGGTTGGTAGGTTGGTTGGCTGGTTGGTTGCGTTACATCTCCAGAAAAGTATTTCCCCCCGGATTGCAGCTAATGCCTTAATCCAACAGATAATATCGCTCGCATTTGTCCGCTTCCCCATCCATCCTTTACTCCAACTGTCACTATTAGACTGGGGGAGCCTCGGACTATATACTACACACTATACCAGGGGTGGCGGACCTATTTCTTCAAGTATTTCTAGCAACACCCCGGTTTTTCTTGTATATTTCTTATTGGCGATACCTATTACAGAATAGGAGCTCTCCATGATAGAATAATACACGTGTTCGACCAGTATGGAAATCCAGTCAATTTTTTTAAAATTTTACATTATCAGTAATGACGTTCTAACTTAAATTCTAGTATTTTTTTTAACTTAGTTTTCATAGTAAAAATAATGTTCAATTATTCAAAACCCGCCACAAGACTCCAAATCTATTGCCGGTCGGTTTTGAGGTTAGAATGTTAAATGTGAAAACGAAGATATGCTTTACCGTACATAAATATGTATTCTATTCATAGTAAACCACAACAAAGCATAAGTAATAAAATTATATACCTTTTTTATAAACTTTGACTCATAAAATAATAATAGTATTTAACATTAACATTATAATACTACTATTATAATAATATTGACAATTGGTTTGCCCGTCAATATTCTCATTTCTTTCATTAGTAATAGTTTATTTTTTTAATATCGAACATCAATTGTAGGGCTTAAAGTCACCCAAATTTAGTTAAAATTTCGCCAAAATATAAGAAATACATGTTTAAATACAAAACAAAAACAACAATTAAAAATTTCCATGCAAATTCAAAACCAAAATACACGCAGCCGAGACCCGTGACGTTAAATACTCGTATTCCGAATGCAATGGTAACGACATAACAGGATATTTAGAAGAGAATATATTATTCAAAAAACTTGTATGTATTTTGATTCGGCGTTTGCTGATCTGTATGAATATTTATTTGTATTATGTGTATCCTGATGAGGGAAGGGTCGCTTCCGAAACATGGTGATATTTATCTATCAAACACTGGTTTAAACAAAATATTTCGTTTCCATTTTTTTAATAAAAAAAAATTATACGTTTATTGAGAATGTTCATATTTTTTAAATGTAAAATTTTTCATTGAATTATTTATAAGGGAAAATATGTAGCTTTTGCAAGATTTTATACTTTAGTAGTACACAGGGAAAGTATTTTTGAATATGAACCAAACCAAAGGTGGCACATCTTTTTCTTCGAGCGTGTCAAATAATGTTTCCAATTCTTCATCAAACATAATACTTCGGCGTGCAGTGGTCGTAGTGGACGTCGACAATCCAAGTCACAACAAGAAACTGGATTTAATTACATACCCTGTAAAGTCACTAAACTGATCACAAAACTTTTAAAAACTCACAATAATTCTTATAACATTATTAAAAAAACGATTTATTCCATTTTGGGATGTTGTCCGCTATTTTATTTTAATCTTCCAGTTTATCTGGCGTTGAATAAATAGTAATTATTTTGAATCTGGAGAAAAACAGTTTTTTTATAAAGATCATTCAGCAAATCGATGCATCGCACCGCCAAAACTAAAAATTCCTGAAAATAGTCGTACAAAAAATCGAGTTTTCGAAAAAAAAGCATTTTCAGTTACAACATCAATAATTCCCTCTTTTCAATCTTAGCACACAAAAAACCTCGAACCGTCACTGATTTCAGGTATCACGGTCATGGGCATAATTTAGCCTTGTAGAAATTAGACACGTATACGATGATTTTATATAAATAAATTAGAATAAATGACCTTATTTAAAGATGCGTCATCGTAGAAATTAGTGAACTATATTTTTAGATATATAAACAATCGTTCTTAGGTGATTCCAATGTTTTTTAAAAGATTCACAGTTCTATTGAGCTGTGGCATGGTCTACCAGGAGTCCTAAGCTTGCGGATCGTCAAAATGAGCTTGCACACATGAACAACTCAATCATAAACGACTCATCGCTATTTAGAACAGTGTCAGCTTATCAACCAATAATGTCCGTATGATGGGTTTTTTATCCCTGTACTAAACCTTTGACTGACGTTAGTCACACGCGTTAGGAACGCTTCAGTCCAAATTGCTGGATTACACCAATCGAACAACGTGTGGCATTCTAAAATCCATATTTACGAGATATTAAACCAAAAAAATAAATATTATTATATATTACTAATAACAGATATATATTATACATATAATAATTTTGTGATTCCATGTGTTTTTTTACTGGGATGTTATTAATTGATAATATCAATTAAATTGAAAGAACACATTTCAGCGGAATAGAAACTATGAATCAAGTTATTCTACATATATATGACATGAATTTTAACGAAAACCCACAAACGTTTCTAGCTTTACTATCCCGCAATAATAATATTATTTTTTCTCCATCTTTTTTTCATGAAACAACAGAAAATAAACGAAAAAAAAATTATCATTGAAGAAGATAATATTAACACAACCTAAATGAAACATGAAACCAAAAAAAAACAACAGAAAATAAAAAGATATCAGTCGTATCTGGGACACGAACCCAGGACCTCTAAATATCCGAGACACTATTTAGGTTGCAATTGAGTTCTTGAAGAACTTTGTAATCATAATAAAGATAGCTGCCAATAATATGAGATTAAAAATAGAGGATGATATTGACAAACCTTGGATTTGAGATATGATATCGATGAAGATGGCATAAATTGAACTGATCTCATGACAGACAAAGACAAAGGTTCTAGGTTCGGGTCCCAGATGCGACTGAAATCTTTTTATTTTATAATGTTTTTTTTTTCGGTTTCATGTTTCATAATTAAATATTGAAAAACAATATGGCTTCCCGTTGTTTTTAATATAGATAAGTCGATAAAGCATAGCTTTGTAAAAAGATGCTAGGTAAAAATAGTTTCAACGAACTGAAAATTGCAGACGGAAAAAGTTATGTAAATTGCACTACGCCAGCTCTTCCTGTTTGAAGGATTGCTACAGACGATCAGATAATCAGCATTATTATAGTTGACCACAATTATATTATTTTCACTAAATTTTAGCGTACTTTTAAGTAATCTTACGTATTTTGCGTTTCTCGTCCCGTATCCAATGTTCATTTATTTATCACTAATATTTTAATAGGTAGTGTCGCTGAGTGGTTTACTTCGTCTAGCTCTTTAGATGCGTGTTGATATTTTGAAAGCCGAGTATTGTCACTTTGGAATCTGTTGTGAAATTGTTTCTCTATAAATAAAAACGAACAGTTGGTTATTTATAAATAAATGACATGATACACGGATTCTCTGTATAATAGATTCGGAGAGCCGGGAGGCTAAACTCCTTCTAATTCAATAGTTATAATCCGTCTGTCTTACCTTGACAGGTTCTCACTGAGAAATTCTCAGATATCGCTACTGCACTGATTTGCCGACAGTGCCATCTATGAGAAACATTTGAAACTAAAATAGTACAGAATCAATTAAGACAATAAATGAAGACAAAACTTCCCGGGTTATGAATAATCTGACAACGTACGAAAACCTCCGGCTACCATCACACTAAGCGGAAGATGTTGCTTGTGTTATGATGGAGGACTTATCCAGCCGATGAATTAAACCCACGACGCCTGGGTGAGACCCAGGGGCGATGCCAACTTAACCGCTGACCAAAATCAATTTAAAGATAGGTGTTGCGTATTTGGTTAACCGATGTACCCGAATAGACCAAATTAACCGAAATGCAATGCAATGACGAGGACACGTCGCTCGAAGGACAGACAACCGATGGACAAAGCTCGTCATTCAGTGTCAAAGAGGACACGAGGCCGCTTTAAAACCGCTGGATCGAGGAGATAATTGAGTTAGGCGAAAACACGTCACAACGCAAAGCATCCAATCTAGATGAGTGGGATACTTACCTGTGCCTGTGGGGGCCTTAATGCAGGCCTCGTTGATAGAATATGCCAGCCTTGTTGATAGACGGTGCTGCTGACGGCTAATTAACATCCCTGTTGTATTTTCATGTGGAACGTTTGCCGATGGCAACATCTAAATCTTCACCTGCTTCAAAAAGGGACCTCTCAAAACGCGCATATAAGATCCTCATCGTTTGAATACCGTTTAGCGTGAAATTATTAACAAGAAATGACAGAGTTGCGAACGCTACGACCTTGGAGCTTTAAACACGATATTGTGTTTGTTTTAAGACTCAATAGTTCTTTTGACCTTATATGAACATGAACTATTGTTACTAAAAATATATTAATATAATTTCTTCGAAAGATTTGTATTCACTTTGTGGCGTCATTACTAATTAATTCATTAAAAATCACTTCGTAATCACCACTTAATTAATATATATATATCAACATGTTTCAAAAGCGATGTCCCAATTCAATATACTCGTATATTTAATGTTCAGCAGTTTGATGACTCGAATGTGACCTGCGTTTGGTTCTCTACATATTTTCCACGTCTTCGCACAAAATCTCTAATCGCGGCCTGCTATCTCAAAAGTCACTCTTAAATGTATTCTTATACCTAAACCCACTTAAAAACACAGAAATAATGTATTTACATATATGCTAGTTTTGTAAGATGTTAGAAAATGTTGTGTACCAATGGTAATAATGATAGTTAAATCAGAATGACGAACTTCTGAGCTCTCAAATTAAACATCCGTAAAACGACAGCTTAAAATAATGTCATGAGATGCAATTCAGTACAACTCAAAATTTGAGCGGCAGTACCGCATACTGCCGTATCAGTCATTTTATGTGCCTTAACATAAGCGTGCGTATCGGTCGGCGCCACTCCGGAGAGATTTTCCGAAAATATCAATAATTTGACTTATTATATCTTTGGTACTATTCGGTATTTTCCAAAAATTTTAAAAGTCCAGTCATTAACATACTCTAATTAATGTGATACGTTTTATACCTAACATTAAAATTCGTTGTAGGAGACAACCACATTATTAATATAACCGACGAAAACAAATTCTAAAGAAACTTTAACGACCCAACCCAAATATGCAAGGAAGTTTTCTATATTTGTATTTTCTGTGTCTCTTTATTAGAATCTGAAAGTAATTTCCAGAATCATGAGATCAATGCCAACATACATTACAATATTTTTTTAAAAAATCAATTTTTTTCTCTTCTTCTTCAAATCCTCTCTAAAAATAATAAATAAAAACTAGCCGTGTATGTGGCCAGTCTGACAGTTGCAACGTACCGCCATATCTCGGTATGTCCATATAAGTTTTCCCCTACAGCTTCCATGCTCCCTCGGTCCACTGCCTGCTACCTCCTGAGATGAATCGGGTGATTTATCCGCGGAGACAGATAGATGCTGCGCCACTTTTATTACAGATCCTCCACCCGACAATAATTGGCGATGCGAATGAATTTAATTATCTTGCCCCGCAACTCCAACTTTATTAGGAAAATTCCTCGGAAAGCTCAGCCCTCTGTGAAAACAAATTTCCAATGGAATTGATACGATTCAATATTATACCCAAATTATATTTATTGAAGCAACTGAAGGGATAAACTGATAGAAGCGTGTTTTGGGCGTATCTGTTATACACGAAGCAATCTTAATTATTTCCCTTACACCGCGTGAAAATTGATCAAAATTTTCAAATAGTGTATTCTTTCCCAAATACAATGTCAATTTCCTTGGCTCTCTGATCATTAGTAGCCGAATAGTCTCATGTGAATTAATAATGAAAATAATACTAATTGATAGGGTTTATCTCACTGTGTACAAACAGCTACAGACACAGTTATAGCTTGGGAAGATATGAGTTTTCACGCACAGGACACACAATATTACACATTGCATGATAATACAGTTACTATCTAATTATATGAATGCGCATATCTACGGCCCTAATGCTTGGATTCAAATACTGTTTACGATTTTATAATAAGAATGATGGGCAGACTGTGATTCCGTAATAAAATCCAGGTAAACCGATATTCGTGAAGGTAATCATTTTTTAGGGTCATGTTTGAACTTGGGGTCGAGATTTGAATGCGTATATCTCCGGCCCAAAGGCGTGGATTTGAATACTGTTTTCGATGTTATGGTGATTTTCCCACGAAAACGGCGCTCTAGAAGTAATCCAATTATTTTTAAAATATCGACCTCATGTTCAAACTTGTCCCTAAAAAATGATTGCCTTCACGAATATCGGTTTACCTGGATTTTATTACGGAATCACAGTCTGCCCATCATTCTTATTATAAAATCGAATATAATATTTGAATTTAAGCCTTAGGGCCGGAGATATGCGACTTCAAATCTCGACCCCAAGTTCAAACTTGTCCATAATAAAATGATTCTTTTTACGAATGTCGCGTTAGGTGAATTTTTTTATGGAATTAAATTCTGCCGATCATTCTTATTATAAAACCATAAACAATATTTGAATCCATGCCGTAGACATGAGAATTCAAATCTCGACCCCAAGTTCAAACTTGTCCATGAAATATCATTGATTTTACGAATGTCCTTTTTCGTCGATTTTTGATAGAATAAAATTCTGTCCATTATTATTATTGTAATATTGAAATCCGTAATCAAATCACAGCATTGGGGCCGTAGATATGCGCATGCAAATCTCGGCCCCAAGTTCTAACATGTCCTTGAAAAATCATTGTTTTTAAGAATGTCGCTTTTCGTGGAGTTTTTTTACGGAATCGTGTTTTGCCCATCATTCTTAAATTAAAATCAAAAACCATAATCAAATCCCAGCCTTGGGGCCGGAGATATGCGCGTTTAAATCTCGACCCCAACCTTTAAAGTTGTCCATGAAGAACGATTTTTTACGAATCATTCAGGTTGTTAGTTTGTTTTTGTTTACGTAAATAAAAAAAATAATAACCTAAAAACCACACAAAAACTTGAAACTTTAAATGAATTATAATGCTTGATTTTGCTTCTTCGGTAACTGAAATAGTTTTTCATTAATTTTATGCATATTAATAAAATCATGCTTATGCATACTTAATCATCGTGATAAACACATTCATTGACTGTATTACAGTGGTTTACACAACATATTTCTTATTATTTTTACATTCATTGACACTAATGTATTTTTTTTATTGAAACATTAAACAAAACAATGGTATTTTATTCCAACCTATAAAAATTTGTATTACATTCAAAAGTTTATTCTTGAACTCATCTTGTCGTCTACGTAAAACGTTTTTTTTAAACAAAACAAAACATTTAGCAGGAAACGGAATATGTATGAAAACAAATGTTTTTGTGTAATGTTTCGGAAAAAAGTTCGCAGGAGACGCGGCTTTAGTAACAGCTCTATAAATCTTATTAATAAGCCATTAGTAATGAATTTTAGCTATACGTCTAAGCAATAGTTTACAATAATTATTTGAAAAAGGGCCCTTGTAAAAGTAATCCAATGATTATTTTACTCTTACAACAAAACAAGCGCTGCAGCAGATTCTCCAATTTCCCGCATTTCTCCAAAAATTTAATAATTTTTGTGCCGAATCAAATCTCGACATATTTATTTACCCTCCAACATCATTTAAAAAATATATTACTCGTAATTTAATCAACGATCAGTTACAACACTCTAATACATATGACAATTAAGACACTTAGGTGCATATATATATATATATATACGTTCACATTCTAGTACCCACATACACACACCCGCACATGCACACACACACATACACATACCCATACATACACACGCACGCACACACATACACACGCACGCACGCACACATACATACACACACACACATACACACACACACACACACACACACTTACAATAGTTTTCTTAAACTGTACACCACTCATTTTATCCATGTACTGCTTGTTTCTAAAAAGGAATAAAATAAATGAAATATCGTATAGGAGTAGGTATATACTGTCAGTTACTATGTAATCTAAAATAATGTTTAAAAATTTCATACACAGTTTCTGACGAAAAAATCTAACTTCTTCTCTAGCGACAATATCCAGGGAGATGACGTGTAGTTGATCGCCTCAGCCTAAACTGGGGGAAATAACTCCAGATGCTGTGCGAGGAGAGGACGAAGTGCAATGGACGGAGGCCGCTGAAGTATTACTGTATAGGTACGCCTATAGACACCTTATTTTATTGTATTTTTAGCATTATAAACAGTTTTTTTCAAATTCATATGAAACAGTGTTGTTATGGATATATCATTGACCAACAAAATAACGACATCTAGAACTAAATGTCAAAATAAAGAAGCGAATACCAATGTAATATTAGTTCTGTTAAAGTGCATCTAATAAGCTAGAAAAAGTGTAATTACGAAATTCTACGTAGGTTTTCATTTAGACACGGATATGATTATCAATAATAACAATAAGAAAGGGTGATTGTATTCATTTAAATTACTCACTATCAAAAAAGAATGAAAGATTATTAAAAAATGTTTTTATTCAATTGAAACTACCTATTCAGTGGCAAAAAGGGAAGGAAAGATGATGAAAAAATACTTTTATTCTATTTAACCTTTTAGTGAATGAAGCAAGAAGTGTATGCCAAGATCGAGTTGTTTTGCGGTCCGTCCTCTCTGGCTACTCCTGCGGGGAAATGGCGTAATGGTTAGTTAGTTAGTTAGTTAACCTACTCAGTTGTAAAAACGAAAGAAAAATGATAAAATTATAAATACATCTAATATCGAAGCCATTGATTCCCAACCCGACTAGGACAAGAGTAAAAAATAATAATCATTTTCCACCTAAGATAAATTGTTACTAATTTGGTTCCTCGTTGGCAAGCACTTAGTAGATCAATAATAACCGAGAAAATCTTACCTATTTATCGTTTTCAATTTCTTTCTTATTTTCATTTTTGATTTATTTTATGGCGTAATATACTCGTATATTTGGAAATATTCTACCACAACTCTCGTCGGTCCTGAGTGAGCACTTAGTTCCCAAACGAAATAGTTTTCCCAATATTGGGTAGTTTTATAATATTTCCCCGTTTTCGGTACACTTGATTATTTGGGCAAATGAAATTCCCCGCTTATTGTTCCGTCCCCCGTATAACTTCCGCACTTCGAGACCTCGATTCGCATGTTTATTACCCTTAAACTCGGAATGACGTCACCTCACAAACAGTGAGTCGAGCTTATTTTGTATTTATTTATTAATTTGAACTGTTCTATTTTATCAATAATAATATAATATGATTAAGATAAAGTTCGTGAAAGTCATGTCTGTGTTAAGTTAAAAGACAACATTAAACTCTTGAAGCTCATAAGCCTCATTATCGTTTGTGTTTAATCATTGAAGATAATATTAACGACTATCGAAATTAAACATGAAACCGAAAAGACACAAAAAGGGAAAAGGGCAGAACCCAGAACCTCATGTTCTATTCTAGATCTTGAGCTTTAATCCACTGAGCTACGGCTACCCCAATCCGTCCCGTCATTCTTATAGGTATCGTACTTCGATTTCTAAGAACTGTCAATATCATCTTCAATTATTTCCCATTTATTTTTGGCTTCTATCTTTTTATCATAACTACAAGAATCACAAACAATTTATTTGTAATCTTTAGATAGTGTGTCAGATATATTATATACCTGTGCAATTTTTATCTACATGAGACATCTTTTTTTATATGAATACCGCACAAGAGTCCCAACTGCTCCCAACCGTCTGGAGCCAGTGAAACTATGGCATTACCAATTGGGGAATGTTGTGCGGCTGAAGGTATCGGGGGAGGTGAAGGAGAAGGGTAAGGGGTAGAAGAAGGTGGGTAAAATACCTGGCTATTCAGATCTGGTCACCAATAACGGCTAAACGCCGTTTCAAGCAACGTTTCAATTCTGAATGGTGGTCTTTCACCAGGGCGATACTGAGAGTATCTTCCACTCAGGAACGTGCGCAAATATACAATATATTATTTTTAAATTAATTAATTGTGAAACAGCACAAATCAATAAAATAAAATTTACAATTATTTTTATATTCAATAATTATTAGCCTGAAAAAGGACCAGGTCCTGTTGGCGACATTTATCTTTTCTCGGAAGGTTTTTTCAATTTGGATTAGTGTTTCAGGCTAATAATTATTGTTTATAAAAATAATTGTTACCCTTTGCGCTATGCACAAAAATCTTGTCTTAAAAACTTTAGTTTATCAATTAAAAAATAAAATTTACTTGCGCACGCCGGGATTTGAACCCACGACCTTCGGATTCGTAGTCGAAAGCCTTACCCCTCGACCATGGAGGCCGTCTGTTGATTTTTAATATTTAATATCATAACATCCGTTGATTTTCTAAATATTAAACATTAATTACTCTGGAAATATTCAGTTATTAAGAAAAAATTGCTAGTTAAACCAACAGCGATTCATTTTCATTTCATTGTCGGCAACTTGTGCATTTATTGACATTAAATAATTTGATACAAATGCAATGTACTTAACCCGCCAGACTGGACTCACTAGACTATATCTGTTCTGAGACGGATACCAATAATCTTGTTATTCTGCATTAAATATATATATATATATACATTTAAATATCATTGAAAATGTTTCTAAATACATAAGAAAACACAATATAAATTTTTCGTACAACAAAAGTACCTAAATAAAGTCAAATGGATTTCTTACTTCATTACCCATGAACATATTCACGCACGTGCCTGCCACTTTACATTTCTGCACTGCGTGGTGCTGGTAGATGTGAATCGAACTTTAGTTTTACGTCAACCAAGCACAAACCATGTGCTAAAACGTTACATTTTAGATATAACAGCTGATCGATGTAAAAAGCATGATGCCAAATAGTAACACGTTTACCGGATTCATAAATAAATATATAGACGTAATATTGGTGGGAACTTGAAAATATTTTTACCGAAAATCACGTTTTTTTAGGAAAGGTCGTGTTATTTTTTTCAGAAAAGGCGGTGGTATTTAGCAACAAATTTAAATTTTGTTTTATTTTTTTTATTAGTTTATTAATCTGTAAAAATTGACAGTAAACAGGGTTTTCGACATGAAGTTAGCGTTCCATTGTATGGCTATTCAAGCTTGTCAAGACCATGGACAAAGAAATATTTAGAACGTAAATTATGACTTCTTTATTTTAAAATTCGTTTCACCCCTCACTCAAACTCTATCTCTTCCCCAACTCTTTACTAATCCCTATTAATAATAAGAGTAAATTTCTATGGCGCAGTTTTACAAAGGTTCTCCTCAAGTGCGCCCCCACCCCCCCCTATGACACCTTTTATGTATGTTCTGCCATAATTTTGCCATATAATAATGATTTGTATGTATTTTGCCCTAATGATGGAACGGTTATTCCGAAACCGGTAGGCGTGTAAAATAAAAATGGTTAAAATAAAATTTTATTGTCTCATTTAATTATAATGGATAACCACAAAGGGATGGCTTCATAGAATAGTATAAGATTATTCGAATTAAGAAAACCATTAATTTGAAGCAATCCCTTAAGCATATTATAATATCAGAACTGGTTTCCCACCCCTGAACGCTTTAAATGCAGTAAGCAATTATATTAATTTAATTTGCTCGCAGTAACGTTAAGTTAACATTTAATGCTTTAACCGACTAAGCCCAGGAGGATAGAAGGTGAAGAAAACGAGCATTTTTATATTCGTTAAAAATACGAGGCTAAAAAGAAAGACGGTTAATTAACTTCCACGGATAATTTTTATTCAAGAGTAAAAAGTGAAGCTCGAGTCCTTATTTGGTGTAAATAATGACAAACTTCGTTTCTCAGCAGAGCGGTAAGTTCCTTGAATCCGGAACACAGAAGTCATTTGCTTGAAACCTTGTGTTGGTTACGTGGTTGTCTTTTTTATTATTTTTTTGTTGATAGTTGATAATATGCGTTAATAACGGCGATAAAATTAGTTTTTCAATATCTCCAAAAATAACGAAATTATGAATTTTCAAACTGAACTTGGGTAAAATGACGGCTCAAAACACCTACGGCATCACAAGGCATTATTCATTATAATTCACAATTCGAATGGTAGTACCGCATACTGCTGCACCAGTCGTTTTGTATACCGTGACGTCACACGATTATCGGCCGGCCGGCAAGATTCTCCGAAAATATCAACATTTTGGCGGCTTATTTCTTCGGTACTATAAGATATTTTCCAAAAATTCTGCCCTCAGCATACTCTAATTAATGTGATCCATTAGTAAATTACTTGAAATTTTGTTTTAGGAGACAATTTCTTTTAAAAAAATATACATATATATTTATTCTAAGGATTATCTTTTTTTAATTTTCATATTAATAGCTTAAAGTCAAAACGTTTTATCTCCACTTAAGGAAAAATAGACCATTCCAAAGATGTGTCTCGAAGGTTTTAAAAAAAATCAATTTAATGTAAATCAAAGTATTTTAGTTTTTTTTATTATTAAAACAGCTATTTCAGCATTCAGGGCCATTTTCAAACTGCAGTTAATCCACATGACAACCTCAGAGAATATAAAATTTTAATTATATTCTATCGAAATCAGTTTTAGTCCAAATTAGAATTGGATGGGAGTAAATAAAATCATATAAATTAGTCGACGCAATGTGGATTGACCGCAGTTTGAAAATGACCTTGAACGCCGAAACAGCTGCCACAATGATAAAAAGTAAAATACTTGCAGAATTTAATAATATTATTAAATAAGAATTACATTAAATTAAAAAAATAAATGGAGTTCTACGAATTAAACACAAAAACAATGAATATATCGCAAAGCGTTTTAATCAAGTTTTCAAAGAGGTAAAAAATTTTAACAACTTTTATTTAGAAGTAGCGGTTTATGCGATACAATATCTTGGCACTTATCAAAGCCACGAATATAGTACTTACCCGGGTCATTCTCAGAAAGTTAAAAATGTGTTCCTCTAAATTCAAACTTTATAATATTTATGTAACAAACTTGCAACAAACCCATCAGTGTCAGTTCATTTAAATAAATACTTTAAACGTTTATTCGAAAAATACGAATTTAAAAAAAAATACCCTCTAATCTTCTAAAAGCTCAGAAACCCTCTGCCAAAAATTAAAACAACTTAATAAACAATTATAAAAAATAAAGAAATATTTAATTAATAATTTATTCCTGCTTTTTTATTCGAGATAACCATAAAATTAACTTGGTGATGTTTTGCAATTTGTTACGAATTTAATATTGGCGTTCAGCCCACAAAGGCTGAAAAGCTCTGCCTCCCTTAGTAAAAACAACGAACCATACAAATAAATTAAAAGAGCGGTCAGCGACGGAGTTGGCAAATGCGTCGGGTTCCCACCAGGCGTCGTAATTTCAATTCCTCGGCTGAATACAATTCTTCGATTGACCTCAAGTCTTCCATCACGACAGAAGCAATATATTCGCTTAGTGTGATGAGTATTCAAAAAAAAAGTTTAATTAAATGCAACAAATTTGTAAGAAATGGGTAAAAGCTCGTTTATGCTGTTGGCCACAAAATCAGCAGAAGATGACAATGAAATAAATGTTTTCAAATATTAAATAATCAATTATGAAATCTACACACAGCCTGCCTTAGGTTAAAGAGTAATGCTCGCCACTGGAATTTAGGTTTTGAGTAATTCTCTAAAATATGTTCTTTCTCAGTTCCAGCTCACCTCCGTTATCCTAAATTAATTTATTTTTTTTAATGATGGCAAATCTGCCTACCATATAATAGTGCATAAGGAAGTAAATATCACCATATTACTCTGCCAATGTTAGAACATGTCATATTAGGAACTTAATACATCTTGAGGTAAGATTTTGATTGAGTTCTACATATTTTTCTGGGCCTTTTCGATTCTCAACTCTGTTATCTAACGTGAACGTTGAGATATATCTGCTTTCTTACTACCATTGAATTAAATATATTACTAATAACGATATGAAGCTAATTTGCAACAATAAACGCAGTTTCTAATCCAGTTGATTTATAAATAATAATAATAACTGTATTTTCTCAACTCCATTAACAATTTACGACATTTTTTTTAGAAACCCTGTTCCCATCTTTCTAGAGAATGACCCACCTATTTTTGCACCTCTTATACCTTTAACAGCGGTTAGTGACTTAATCTGAATAACTAGGTATTTCCTAACCTCAATCTTCTCCATTTCCTCCGCCTCCCAACTTCCTTCAGTCGTACAGCATATTATAACTTCTAAACTAACTACAAAATGCATTTTGCTATTGATTCAGTATCAAAGGCGAGCAAAATAAAGTTTTCGGGGCGATTTAGCTTGGAAAGCTTTAAACGATTTAATTTAATGTCACGTGCAGCATTCTCGAATTTCTAACACAGCTCTATAATATGTCTAAGTAATTTTATGTTTTATTGTCATGAATAACATTTAAAGAGAAGATATTTCCACACTTTTATTTTCGGTTGTAAAATATCTTCTAGAACATTTTTTTATGATTACGGAAACATAATTAATAATTACTCGTTTACAGTATTATTAGCACAGTATGTTATCATAATGTAACAAAAATTAAGAAGTAATATATATAATAACATCACAATTAAAAAAAAAAACTCGACAGTCCGGCCAGAAATAGGTTAATTAGCCGACCCATTTTAATATAATAAAATTTTAATCATAGCTAATGGCCTCCGCCGCCAGAGTGTGCACCACAACAGCGCATTTGCAAAACAATAATTTATTGTTGCGAATGGTTCGTGCCTCGGCTTTAGTCCGCGATGCAGATAGCGGGGACGCACCACCTAGTGCAGTTTTTCACATCGCTTTCCAGGCATTACTGCGACGCTATAGGCGCCCAGGGACCTGCCGTTTAATTTAACCACATCTGACGGCTTTTTATTTAAGCTCCGGTCCTGTGAAAGGAAACGGGTCCTGACACTTTATTCGCACCCCATAAGTCTATCTACGTAATTAAGTTTTAAGTATTCCCGCGAGGCGCCCCCACTTGTAATGAATCCAAGTAAGAAAGGAATTTCAATTCATCTAAGCCCCTTGTGAAATCTAAAACTCACCCTTTGAGACGGGATAAGCTGATTAAATTTCAGCATTTAATTTATTTTACACGTCAAAATATTATTCAACCGTGAAGAACGAGTACATTTTTCTTAACCGTTAAAAATCACCGAATGAATAATTACTACGTTACGTTAATTGCGGTTTTAAAATGGCCGTATTCAGTAATCAAAAAACGTCGGTATTAGGTATAGAAATATGGAATAAAGAGTAATGTTTTTTCGGTATTATTTAGTAGCTAGGGGTTGCCTAGCAGAAAAGTGTATCGTCTTGTATAAACTGGTTTCCTAGAAACTTCATTGAATAAACAATACGTTAAATGAGTTGATTATCACAAAGATAAAATATTTTTGTTCACACTGGTGGAAAAAAAAACTTGGCTGGTTTATTTTATTTAGAGATTCGAACAAAAAGCTGACTTTTTCAGAAAAGGCCCAATTAAAATATATAGGTAACCGTTCAGAAACTAAAAGCTAAAAAATGTATTGTGATTAGTGACAAATATCATATTGGATGAGTGATATTGATGACGTCGGGGTCACAAACACAAGCTGGAATAAAGTAAAGAAATAAACTTTTGTAATTTCTGTTTTTCTTGTCTACAGCCAATCTATTCAATTCTGTCAGTTTGTACAAATTGCAGAGATGAAGGGAGAGATTTGTGAATTATATACATCATCAAATAATGGAGAAAGCGCCGCAGGTGAACTTTTTTCAACTTATCAATCGTTTGTCTACGTTAAACCTAATAAATGCTGTCGATTTTTGTCAATCAAAAAACAATTACCAAAAAATATTTATTCTTGGTATCTTGCAGTATTTTTTAAAATGTGAGAATAATTTAAACAGAATACGCTATGGAAAAGCGCCGCAGGCGAATGTTTTTGTCCATTCGAGGAAGTAAACTATATTTATACCTGCAGATAAAAGTCTGTTGTGAACAACATGTATTAATGTGAAAAAATATAACTGTCAGTTTATACATGAATTAAATTAGCGCCGGGGAATATGCCCCTCACTCCCGAATCACCCTAGTTCTCCTAGCCTCTGGAATTACCTAAATAAAATGTGTACTATTTTCAAATCCTATACCTGATTAATTCGGCTATTTCATCTGATCTATTATTTATGTACCTAATATAGGTCAGTTTTCGAAGGTGAAATTTCTATCGGAAATACAGTCGCGTCCCGAAAACATTTACCCGGCCGTACGTGGTCCACGCGGCAGAGAATTCTCTAAGCTCTTAATATATTATTCACAAGTCGTTAGGCCGGAAAACAAAGGATTGGATTGGTAAAGTATTTAGGCGGGTCATTACGCGTAATGTATTTGCATCAGTCGGAGAGCTATGCTTCTTCTAAATATTAGATAGAGCTGAAGGGTTGCGGGGATGGGGGAGGTTATCGAAGGCTGTGAAGGTTATGGGGGGGAGTGGGAAGTAGGGTGGTCCATCCAAGCTATTTTTCTAAGTTGGATATTTCAGAGATTTCAGAATATACACATTCAAATACTGGTAACATTAATATTCATCATCGTCGAAAATAATATTAACATAACCTAAATGAAACATGAAAACGGAAAAAAACCACAGAAAATAAAAAATATTTCAGTCGCATCTGGGACTCGAACCCTGGACCTGTAGGCCTATTCGGGGAAACCGCTTAACTAACTAAGCTAATGAGACCAGTTCAATTCATGTCATATTCATCGATATCATATATCAAATTCAAGATTTGTTAATATTGTTCTGCATTTTTTATACCATATTATTGGCAGATATCTTTATAATGATTATAAGCTACTGAAATCTTTTTATTTTCTGTCCTTTTTTTCCGTTTTCATCATTCATTTAGGTTATGTTAATGTTATTTTCTACAATGATTAAATATAAATATCAGGTTTTTAAATCCCAATGAAAATAATTAATTATTAAAAATTGAATTAGTATTCCAGGCTAAGTTTTCGATTATTTTTTGTAGTTGTTTAACTACCCTAGATAGATTTAAGGGCAAAAAAAAATGTTTGGCTATATAGCTCCGTGAGCATACAACGAATAGTGGCCAATTCAAGATCCCCGTCGGTTGGCAGAATAGAACGGATATCCTTTGCATAAAAACAAACTCACTGTTTTGCGAGTCCGGATATTTGTACATGTATGAAACAAAATAAATAAATAAAAAAATACTTGTGAAATTATGAGCCTGCATCGATGCAAAAATTCTCAACCTCAATCTGTCAACAAACAAGGACTTTGACATGACCACTTTGCATTGTATGCTCACGATGTACATGGTGTCCGGAAACTAGTGACACAAACGGAAAACTGGTAAATCTATATCACATGTGGAGTTAATTTGATTTTATAACTTTTTTTTAAAGCCTTCATCTTTCTAGAATTTCAACTGCGGAGTTTTTCCATTTTTTTTGTCCAGTTCAAAATATTCGGTCACCACGGGGAACACATTTTTTTTTCAACTTGTCATAATGTGATCTATCCCAATTTAAAACGAAACGGATGCCATCAATTTCCTTCTGGACCTTTCGATACTAAGGTCCAAAGAGAATAAACAATTGATAATTTATTAAAAAAATAATTTCAACATATAAACATGTTTGATCGATTTCTCCAAAGTAAGATCAAATTAACGTTACTTCGGCCCACATACACGCCCACAACACACTTCTGTCAGTTCATCTAATCAGTGGGACCAATTACAATTACTATAATTCAGGTACATCTTTAGCATGGAGGGAGAAAATTTTGTACATTTTATTCCAAAAAAAATTTAAAATAAGGTTATCGTTATAATACCTGCCCAACTTTTGATATCATTAGCATTTGGAGAAATATCTCAAGTTAAAAATCCATTCAGGGTGGACCACCCTATCGGAAAGGTTGCATCACAGGATTCCCTTGAATCTTGATCCTTTTAGTGATATTAGAAGGGAGGAACATCAATTTGTGGCCGCCGTGGTTACTTCTCACCTGTCAGACCATCGCCATCGCATTGCCAGGCTCCCACTTACAGCGGGCTGACTAGGTAACTGTATACGCCCAAACAAACTCTGTATCAGGGGTCATCCACCACCGATTCTACAACAAACAGAACAGTGACAAAATAAAACAGTTATTAAACAGAACAATTATAAAACAGAACAGTGATAAAACAAAACAGTGATAAAACAAAGTAGTTACAAAACAGAAAAGTGACGGAAAATAATGGTTATAAAACAGAACAGTGACAAAACGGAACTGTGAAAACCAGAACACTGACAAAATAGAACAGTATCAAAACACATCAGTGACAAAACAGAACTGTCACAAAATAGAACAGTGACAAAACAGAGTACTGTAGTAAACATTAAATAAAGGTGAAGAAAACAAATAACATACTAATATGACAGGTTTCCACATACAGCGGGTTGGCTGTGTTACTATGTATGCCCAAACAAACTCTGTATCGGGGGCCACCCACCGCCTGTACCATGACAAACAGAACAATGACATAACAGAAAAGTGACGAAACAGAACAGTGACAAAAAAGAACAGAAGAAAAATAAATAAAACAAAACCTAACTTAAAACTTTTTCCTAATCTAACCTAACCTTACATAATATTTTATTATGTTCTGTTGTATCATTGTTCTGTTTTATATGGTTACCCTCGCCGCCATCCTTCACGTGAACCCTATTTATCATTTTTTCAATAGAACAATAAAGCGTTCAGGACCTTGACCTACTTTAACAATGCACAGAATCGATACTTGATTCACCCCGCGGCGAATGAAAATCGTTAACTAACAATTTACACGTTGTAGTATGCAAAACACGCGTAATATGCCATTTTTGATTTGCCGCCAAAACGACATGTTCGTTTTTATTCATTCGGATGGCGTTGATGAAGCCACGCCGACCAACATTGATAGGTTCCCGGTGATAACTGTCTTAGCATCCGGTGGCGGTAATTTACGTTAATTCAAACATTTTAGGAAAATAAAAAGAACTTGCGGGTTTTAGGTCAATAATAAAATCAACAATTATTGTTAAAATTTTATATTTTACAACGATGGTCGGGATCAGAAAAAATTATTTAAATCAGAAAGAATTTAGGCGCGACCGACTGCGTGATGTCATTCCAATGGTACCAACGAAGCTGGGCGTTTTGATGAGATGGTATTTTATTTATTTTTAAATAAAGATTTCAAATTCTACGTATAAATATGATATACTATTTTAATAAAACTTATATATTCAGAATCGACGTTTGTTGATCTATATGAATATATCGTTTTTAGGCCATCATATTTTTCACTGGAGTTCCCTATTAGCGTAGGACATAAATATTAACAGATACGAGTATAATAAATTTTCGGAGACAAATAAAATCAGCTCGCATATAAGCACTAAAAACCGCCAAATTCAATCCCAATTGTAACATCTTCTACTTTAAAATGATTTTTTTTTAATTGGTTAATTATGTATCAACTAATTTCAATAATCACAATATTTTCATTATAATGTTGACTGATTTGCCGATGAAATAAATCTCAAAAATATTTGTCGTTCCCGCCGACCACAGCTTTCCCACCCCTGCTATATAGAGTTAATATACAATGTACACAAGAACCTTCCCTTCTAAAGAGTTATGACTCCAGCGAGTAATTCTTGTTATTCTTTCCTTTATTTTCCCGGGTCACCTTTCTTTGTTATTTTCTTTAGAGTAAAAAACTTTCCTGGCATGGGCATTATATTTTTTATTTATCTCTGTTATTGTCTCATCAATTCACGGTAATTTGATTAATTTTGTGTTCATAGTGTATCTTCTCTTTAATCGCTTTAAGAGTAAGCAAAATCGGCTTTGCAATTAAAGCTTCGGAATGTAAAACTAGTTTAATGCGGGGGGGGAACTTACGCTAGGCTTAAAACTAAAAGCTCTCAGTAAACAATGCAGCACCAAAGGTAAGTAGTAAGTATTTCATAAGTGTTTGTTAGTATTTAGAATTCCACATTTTTTTTAAAATAATCTTTTCTTTGTGATGAAGAAGACCATCTAATTTTATAGTTCAAGATTTCAAGGTGACCTCAAGACTAAAAAAAATATATGTATATATTCTCGTGTTATATCGTGGATTTCGTGATTTCATGAGATTTCATTTTTGATATTTCTGTATTCACTATCTAGAAACTTCTATAACAAAATTCTCACTGATGTTAAAGTATTAACTTGTGGGAAGTGACCTTTTGTATTGACTTTATTTTGCTCTTTCATAAGTTGTTTTTTAAACAAAAACGATGGTCTCCTTGATTGTATATCTTCTGATATTTTTTTTATAATTATTAAATGGCTAGTATTGTATTCATTACAGTTCTAACTATAACAAAACTGTTCTACTGTTTTTTTATCTATTTTTTCAACTGATGTACATTGATCACGGTATACTCGTATATGTTTATTGTTATATTATTGTGCTACTATTGTATGATTTTTTTATATTTTTTTTTGCTGTATTACATAATATTGTTGAACTAAGCTCCTGCTTACAAGCTACTCGCAGCAGCTTAGCGGATACAAATTAAAATTGTATGAAAATAATACTATGGTATAAAAAAAATGTAAAGTAAACCTTCTCGTGTTTTGCGAATTTTTAATATTTTCGCTTATTTAAAAAGAAGTTTATTGATTCTCAAAATAGTTTACAGATGGTAAGAAAACATAAATCGTTATCATAAAATAAAAAAAATTCTCTAGTAACATAAATTGTCAAACAATGACATCGACCGGTCAGTGGCTGAGTTGGCATGGCGTTTGGGTCTCACCCAGGCGTCGTGACTTCAATTCCTCGGCTGGCTAAGTCCTCCAATACGACACAAGCAACATCTTCCGCTTACTGTGATGGTAGTAGGAAAATTTTAAATATTGTCTCACATCGTCTGTTATAGTTATTCGTAACCAGGGAATATTTGTCTTTCTTTTAAAAAAAAAATAACAACTTTTTGTTCGTCTTGTGTGAATAAGAATCCCAACTGCTCCCCGCTTATCAGAGTGAGTGAGACTGTGGCATCCCCACTTGGGGTTTGTTGTGAGGCTGAAGGGTATGGGGAAGAAATGGATATGGGGAAAGGAAGGTGGGGAAGTACCTGGCTCTTCAAATCTGGTCACCAAACACAGCTAAAGCCATTTCAAGCAACTTTTCAATTCTGAATGGTGGTCTTTCACTGGAGCGATACGATCTACCACTCTGGAACGTGCCGAAAGCATACTATTCATTATTTTATTTGAAATAAATGTGAAATATCAAAATTTTACTAAATTAAATTTTCTTGCTTACGACGGGTACTGAACCCGTGATCTCTGGATACATCATTCATATTCTGTCTGTATTTACTAGGTCAACTGAATAATTTTTTTCAGTTAGCGGCATTATTTCGGACATGAGTTATGGATCATTGTGATGATTATTTAAATTTATAAAAATAATTTAAAATACCACTTTATTTTTAATCCATGTTTTGAAAAAGTAATTAGAAAAAATAAATTATCAAAGTTCATTCAATGATACTGATGCACAATATTTTATTGTAAGCAAATTTGGCGCTGGCATCACATTAATAATGAGCACTGCGACTGTCATGACCGCAAATAAGTCAGGGCGGAATATTCCCTTAACCCACCGGGTCCCTCGCGCCCTCTCCGCAGACCGATGAATTATTTCAATCGATATCTCACTTGTCACAGTTCCAGCTGGAACTGGAACTGGTACTGAAACTGTTACTACTCCTGCAACTGCCGCCATTCCTAACCGCATTTCACCCGTCCAGGAACTATCCAAAGATCATCACCCGAAATAACATCAATTAGTTATATCATCGACGATTACAATATATCTTCATTAAAAGTAGATTTTCAATCATGATTGAGCATTGCAATGAGAATTAATTAATTAATGCAACTTAAAAGCGCAAGCTTCATAGCTATGGACTTTTACCACTTAAACTACAATATTTTATCTTAGTAAACATTATGATGGATCGTATTTCTTGTTTTATTTGTTGACATTTTATATTCCGGTTCCGGTTGTGAATGACTTTTTGAGATGAAAATAATTTTTTGCTATACCCGATAAATTTTCACAAAAAAAAGTGCTAATTTCAGCACGTAGATTTTCTGTTTTCTAGTTAAGATTATGCATGACCATAGAGACCTGAAAATTCCACGTTTGCAATAACGCTAATATTTATTCGAATTTCGTCATTTTAGTGCGAAAACGAAAAAACCAAATTTTCGGGTAAATAACGGGATTTTTCGTATTTTTGACGCGATATTCTGGTATTTTATGACAAGAAAGAAATATCATACGTTCAAAATATTTATTTATATATAGCTTTGATATTCTTGAATAGCCATAAAATGGATACTCGTAAATAAATATAAAATTTAAGAAGAAACCGTTTTTTTATCATAAAAATACATATACACTATTTAAAAGATATTTAAAAAAAAAAACCATTTTAAATCAAATTCAGTAATAACATTATTAAATTAGATTTTAATTAAATTTAAAAAATAAATAAATGGAGTTCTACGAATTAAACACAAAAAAAAAACAAATTCACCACTTTTGTTTGAAAATACCAAAAAGGGAATATAACACCACTTTGGTTGCATAATATCACCGCTTTGCTGAAAAATAACACCACTTTTCCCAAAAGTAAGGCGAATTTCACAGAAAATAGAAAATTTCACCAAAAACTCCGAATTTTTTCAAAAATAACGCGAAATGTTCAGGTCCCTGTGCATGGGATTTAAACTTATGATTCGGAATCACTGCAAAAGAGCTGGTAAAATCTCTTCTGTTATTATAATAATCATAAACCTGCATCTCATTGCGCTGTTCTCATATACCTGCATTGTATTTTCTATATTTTCATATGAAGTGGTAACTTTATGATGGACGTAATTTCAAAATAAAGCAATTTTTTGTTTAATTCTTTTTTTATCACTTATATTTTACCTACTTATTATTTTAGACTTATCATACTTTTTTTGTAAAACTTAAAATAATATATATTAATTGATAAACTAAAGTTCTTAAAAACTTAAGACAAGATTTTTGTGCAAAGCGCAAAGGGTAAAAATTATTATTTTTATAAACAATAATTATTAATCTAAAACACTCATCCAAATTGAAAAAACCTTCCGAGCAAAGATAAATGTCGCCGGCAGGACTAGAACAAATAATAATTTAACTACACGTAAAGGCTTTCAAGGCCTCAATAAATTAATTTTACGTTAAACCAAACCACATAAAAATAGTAGAAATCTTCTCACTAAGGTTTTTTCCGTCCCCCTCTTTGTTCTGAAAAAGGAGAAAGTCGTGTCCCCCTATGAAAATCAAACTCCGCCCGAACGTCTGCTAGTCGAGCGTCACATTCGTCAGGCTATCGATCTTCTCAATAAATTCATGTTTCAATGATATTTTTCAAATCCAAAAAAGTTTAACAAGAAAACTATGAAGAACTATTTGAAGAAATTTGAGGCAGAACAACATTTGTCAGCAAACTCGAGGTGAGGAAACGCTCTTTTGGATGCTAGGAGATGTGGCTAGATGGTCACTTTATTATTTACAGAATAATTTTCCTGGTGCCATGTTATGATCCCCTGCAGAATAAGAAAGCTAATAAACTATACGTTTTCAATTATTGATGTCCTCACCCCACTTCCCATCCTCCTGCTCGGATCGATACAGCAGGGCTGCTACCAGACCTCTCCAAATGTGGACCCCATTTGTCTTTAGAAATATCTTAAAAATTAGAAAGTATTTTTTTTCATCCTCTCCGACTAACTTAGTGGCAATTTTTTTATACGCTCGTTTTCATCGATTTTTTTACTTAGATATTTCTCCTCGTAAAACAAACCCAACATTAACGTAACGCCATACGATGGCGTCATAGATGACAGTCTCTCCGCGATCGGATTCATATGACGACAGAGCTAAGCGGACCGTTTAGATCTATTGCTTTTTCCAAATCATTTCATTAGGCTAGGAATTCACAGACTACTACAAGCAGTCGATATTCTGAATTCGCGGCATGCCTTTTTGTTTCATTTTTTTTCTATGACAACTACTCAGCCACTGCTTGAAGCTGTCAACGTTAACTGTTTGTAGTACTTCATGTATTCCCAGCATTTATAATAGTAGTAATCAACAATATTATATAATGCAACAATAAACAACAATTATTATAAAAATGTAGCACAAAATTAGAACACTATAGATGCGTGCATATTCTGATCAATGTATACAAGTTGGAATTTTTTTCCAATGAGTCCAATTACATAATGTCGATTTAACTAATATTATAAAAATATCGAAATATCAGCGAGTATTAAATAAACAGATAAATAAAAAAAACAGTAGTACAGTATTGTTACAGTAAGATTAGACTTAATATAATGGTAACTCTTAAATATGTTTTAATGTACCCGCAGCTATCAAGGAGACGATCAGATATTAGTACAATTATAACTCGAATTCCTCATTGAATTTCCGTAGATAGGTATAAACGAAATCTTCAAAGAATTTACGTCATAAAACCGAAACTTTTAAAAGGATTATTTTATTCGAAAAGCTCCGCAGTGTCCGAGGAACAACGGGACGGAAAAAGACTCTGTATTTAATGAAACCGCAGTCCATATCACAAACACTTTACCAACAGATTTATTTTCAGTTTATCTTGGGTAAATAAGGGCGAGCCCACACTTCCGGAGTGCGGCCACCGTACTAGTGTTAGCCGTGTCCAACCCTGAGAGTAAATGGCGGGTGCCTTCCGATATTCAACAACTATATTAAATATTAAATATTTTTTTAAACATCGCATGTTTGACATATCTAAATATCTTCATATTGCATTCATTCTCTCCTCCAACTTTTATCTAGTTCATACTAGTTGTAATAAATTTGTGCTTTAAATAATACATAGTGTATTTGCGCACGTTCCAGCATGGAATATACTCTCAGTATCGCCCTGATGAAATACCACCATTCAGAATTGAAACGTTGCTTGAAATGGCTTTTAGCCGTGTTCGGTGACGAGATCTGAATCGACTGGTATTTCCACACCTTCCTCTTCCCCTTCTCCTTCCCTTCCCCAATACCTTCAGCCTCACGACATTCTTAAATTGGGGATGCCATAGTCTCACTGGCTCCAGACGGTTGGGAGCAGTTGGGGTATTCATATAAAAAAAACATTTCTTCTGCTATTTTCCAAAACACTCTTTTTTTCTTTTCTATTATTCACCTATATATTGTGTATACGAGTTTCGTATCGCTTTCAAATCTATTGGCCCCCCTCTGCACATCTTTTTTTATCTCTTGCATCTTTTTGTATTATGTATCGTCTAACTGGTATTCTGTAATTGGATCGTTAGAACAAGCATATTTGCAATTAATTTGCTACATTACTTAATCATTCATGATAATAGTAACAAATATAAAATGAAATTTACCCTCCATCAGCTGTTGCAGAATGGTAAATGATTGCAGTATTATCCTGGTGAAAGACCATAATTAAGTATGGAAACTTTGCTTGAAATAACTTCATCCATGTTTTGTGACTAGGTCTGAACACTACTGAGGAGGCAGATACTTCCGAACCTTCAATGTCCCATCTCTTTCCCATCTACGAATCCTTCTTCAACCTCACAACATTCCACAGATTGCGGAATGCCATAGTCCAACTTTCTTTAGACATCTAAGACTCTAGTGAGGTTCTAAAAAAACTCTCCAACCATATAAAAAGTGGAGAAGCAAGATACGTATCAAATAACAATGCGTTGTGACAATCTTTGTAACTGAAGGTACGCAATTTAATCGTATTCAAACAATGTTCACTGTCTAAGAAGTAAGTTTCAATGATCTAATGAAATAATTCAGTACTATGAAAAGAATTTCTAAGAGTGTTTTAACATCCAGATCCACATTCAACTTGCTAATTAAAAAAATGCTTGCTTTCTGAATTGATCACTTTTCAAAAACTTCTTTGGATTTATCTAAATTCTGGCAATGGCACAGCACAGCAAGAGAGAGAAGAACCCGTAATCCCGCAAGGAGCCATTAGGATGAACCATCTCCCGGCTCTCCTCATATAAAGTAAACCCTTCAGGAGAACAGATCGGACTCTACCGAGTGGAGGAAAGACTTCCCGGGAATCGAAGGTGATTCTTTCGCATGGCTGAACAAGAATGCGAATTAGTGGCACGCCCGAAGAACAAACACAATGAATATTGAAATGAAATCAACAAATTGAAGAAGGCTCGTCTTTGAAGAGGTATTGGATTCGGTCTCGATTTCGTTCATCGACCGAATTTACGACCTCAGATATATTTTTATAAATCAATTTAATCAAAGCCCCTTATCACTGAAGATAAAAACACATACTAACTTCAAATAACATTATTATTTGCCAGTTATTTTCTCTCTGTGTTGGCTTAAAATTTGTCAAACAAATCCAACAGATTCCAAAGATTAACAACTTTTACATGAACTGTATACTAAATTACGACAACAATTTAAATTGTATACTCGTATATACATTAAGGAGCTTATTATTAAGTCGTGTAAAAACTGATTAAACAGTCCCGGGAGATAATCGATTTAACTATATACACTTTTATTTAAACTTTTAAAATTATTTTGCTTTTGAAGTCAATTGAGTAATTTTAAAATCACTCTTTAGATCAGCTCTTTATCATTCGGAATAATTATATTTAACTATTTTAAAAAAATATTCTAGCTTTGGTACACTCTGGTCTAGAATTATTCATTTCAATATTGATATCGCGTTGCTTCCTGAAAATTGTTGTGTGCACCTATAAATTCTGGCCTAAAAACTCCCACCAAATTCTAATTTGGACGGTGTTTAAAATAATTATTTATTACCGGTAAAAAAAAATCTCTAACTAAATAACCGTGTGTTGTTGTAATCAGAGTTTTATTATCGAGAGATAAATACCCAACACTTTATTTATATTTGCTGTCGATTAAATTGCATATTTAAATAAAAATAAAAAATCTGATAAAGAAAACAATATCTAACCCATTCAAAAAGTTATTTTTCCACACTCGGAAATAAGCCGCTTTCCTGTTAGCATTCAATAACGCCGATAAAAAAAAATACTTTCAAAGTCCCATTCATAGAACTTCCATCCAAAGTATTATAGTAAATCGTAAACTGTTATTTATTCATAACACCGTGAACGGATTTACAAGTTTACGGAGATAATTAAATGCGATAATCACCCGCTCGCGTGTTGTTGTTACTTCCATGAAACTTTCCCGGCGAAGGATGGGTACGTTATTTCAATTCTTTTAACTTGTAACGATGTGAATATTGCGTGATGTCTATTGTTTCGAGGTCGATTCCTGTTTCAAAAACTAAATTTTCTCCGATATTTGATGGACGAAATACATTAACTCTGATTTTAAAACTGGAACTGCAGTGATAAAAATATTTGTTTAATATGTGAGTGAATAGAGAAGCACCAGGATGGACGCTCACTATTAGTGACGAGTCATCCAATGAGTGAGAATCAAATTAGAATCAAATTAGAATATATGGTCGAGGGGTAAGGCTCTCGACTACGAATCCGAAGGTCGCGGGTTCAAATCCGTGTGCAAGTAAATTTTATTTAATTAATTTGTGTTGTTTCACAATTAATTAATTAAAAATAATATGTAGTATATTTGCGCACGTTCCAGAGTGGAAGATACTCTCAGTATCGCCGTGGTGAAAGACCACCATTCAGAATTGAAACGTTGCTTGAAATGGCTTTTAGCCATGTTTGGTTACCAGATCTGAATAGCCAGGTATTTTCCCACCTCCCTCTTCCCCTTCTCCTTCCCCTCCCCCATACCTTCAGCCTCACAAAATTCCCCAATTGGGAATGCCATAGTCTCACTGGCTCCAGATGGTTGGGAGCAGTTGGGACTCTTGTGAGGTATTCATATAAAAAATATAAAAAATAGAAATACAACGACGATCCGAGCTAGTCGAAAGAAGATCATTCCATCCTGGTTCCTATAGAATTTTTTTTTTTGTTTTTGTGTATTTTTTTCAATACTTTTGAAGTTATTGCTACTTACATTTGAAAAAACATTACGTCTCTTTTTTATGTGAATAACACACAAGAGTCTCAACTGCTTCCAACCGTCTGGAGTCAGTGAAAAACGATTATTTTAATTTTATTTTTGAACGGAATAACATACTTCATAAAAGCAATGCATCTGTTCAAGTACTACGGT
This sequence comes from Halesus radiatus, assembly GCA_022606495.2. Classification (NCBI taxonomy): domain Eukaryota; kingdom Metazoa; phylum Arthropoda; class Insecta; order Trichoptera; family Limnephilidae; genus Halesus; species Halesus radiatus. Next base: position 32,273 of record JAHDVE020007318.1, on the reverse strand, counting down.
TTTCGACTCAACTCCGGTTGCGATACACGTACTAGATTATTCATAGATTCCAATCAAACGACTTTCCTACCAGAAACTGAAAGTTGTTTATTATTCTTCCTGGAATCAATGCGAGAAATTTATTTATTTATCTGGATTCTAGGCCGAACTGAAATCACTAAGGTGGAAATCTGGAAACGGCTGGTTTAATCCCTTGGTTAACATAAGTTTCATGAATAGTCAGTTCTCCACTTCGCAATAACCTAGCCTCCCAATGCTACTTAACTCTAATAATATGTACGTACAAAAATTAGTACAGCATATTAAAAACAGATTCTCCACAATTTTGCGCTGTGCTAAAAGGTTGCGTATACGCTTCCAAATAAATATTAGAAAATTCAGGTACCTCCTCCATACAATTTACAATTCTTTAGGAGGATACGGAAAAGTCCATCTCCTATAAGAGACTTCGCAACTAAATTGTCTCCCAGCCAACTTTACACTTATTCTTTATGAAAGAATTTGGCAAGTTACGAGTACACGAAGTTTCTCTCTGACGACGTTATATTATTTTTAAGGGTACACACTTGAAAGTACGTAGAACTGAGAAGAATTGTTGGTATGGTGTGAAAGCCTTACTTAACTGTGCCTCCGTTGAAAATAAATTCCAGTGGAAAATAAAAAATTCGTTAACGATATAAAGGATCATATTATAACCTTCACTTTTTTTTCGTGCGTATCAAACACTTTGTAAAACATGGCTAGATATCAGAATAATCTTGTTAGCAGAATAATATTTTCATGTACTCAGCCATGCGAAAAGTATAGGATTCTGTATAAACGAGATATGGAGATATACAGCTCGTGCGTAGGTATAACCCGTTTTTTTACATGCTCGTACCATCGAATGTTTAGTACGGGTTGTAATAACATACAAACGTTACAAGTTAACTCACAACATGTCTCCTGAAGTCATGTATGAGGAAAGTACTAAGTCCACGTTAGGCGGAGATAAGGCCGCCTTGGTAGGCCGGTTTATGGGTGGATTTGGGCGTTTTGTGGGCGGTTTGCGGGTGGTTTGTGGGTGGTTCTGGGTGGGGTGGGTTTCGACTGGGGTCGCCCAGTGGGACCAGGTCCCAGGCCGACCCCAGGGGCAAGATGCCAACGTGAGTACAAAGTTTTGCCCGGTTAGTTCCCAAGTTTTCTTATGATAACACTGTTATTATAAACATGACTTGTAATGTTTTAAACGGCCGAGATAGTGAGCCAAAAAATAGCACTTACTTCTACGAGATAAGTGCCTTCAAGGATGTTGATTCAACAGTGGAACCGATTTAAATAAAGCACATAAATGTAACTTATTATTCTTTGTTACTTCTTGTAGATACACAAAAGAACGAGAAGTTAGCGAGACTTGTATTAACATATGATCAAAATTCGTGGAAAATACCAAGCAACGGCTTTTAGGCATTTTAAAAACATGCTGGCAGAACTTAATATTAATATTTATGTAATGTTATATTTGAGGACATATACATATTATTATTATTACGTAAGATATACATCGTACGATAACGACATGTTCTTCAATTTCTGGGAAGGGCAAGATGGGTTGATAAAATAACGCCCTACATTCAGTCAATAGCTCTCTACCTATCTTGCAGTGGCGTGCGGTTAACTTCTTTCTTGGTCTTTTCCATGCTTAAAGATACCTTATGTATTTTGTACAAAATATTGTCGTGTCTCAGAAACAAACTCAAAAGAAAACATTATCGGAAAACAATTGTAAAAAATGCGCGATTATCATTTTTAACCAACTTAATTTTTTTTTATAAAATTTTTTTCTTCTGCGTTTTTCGTAGAAAGCAATTACTTCTTGTTTTAGCACATTTATTAAATAAAACAAACAAGCACTTCATTTTGAACCACTAATTCAATATCTGTAAATTGCGTAAAATTAAAATATTTAAAATTTTATATGTAGATTTAAATACGAAAAAAAAATTAAATAAAATAAAACCAAAATTTTTTTTTTTTAAATAATTTGTTTTCTGATTTAAATTTATTAATTAATATTTCATAATAATTTTTTTCATTATTATTTTTAGATCGAGATCACTCACGTTAATAATTTTTGTTCATGTTTGTAATTTGTCTGTTCTTACGTTATTATTTATCTATGTTTAATATTTGTCTATTCTTGTCATTATTTCTCAGTATAATTTGTATCCCGATGAGGGATGCTTCACTTCCGAAACATGTTAACGTTTATTTATTAAATAGTGGTTTAAAGAAAACGTTTCCTATTCATTTTATTGAAAATGACATCACACTTTTATTTTGCATTCATTGAAGAAGTGATATAATATGTTTTCATGCGTTTTTATTACAAAAAATTTCGTTTGATCGTTTTTCTATTTTTTCTTTGATTTGCACGCCACTGCTCTCTTAGTGTCCTTGTTCGCCCCTCACGTCGTCTACCGTCCACATTCGCCCTTTATTTTACTGTTTTACCGTCCTCTCATTATGTCGGACCATTTTCCGAATCCGAACTGGGTCGACAGGGTCACGCCGGTGATATAAAATACATCGATCGTATCCTGTGCATCCCTCCGGGAACACATTAGGCCACAGCTACACACGAGTACTTGAGGACACATCAAGAGTGATGGGACTTTAGCAAATGATCTACAGGCTACAGGATTATGTAGGAACCATCGTAACATCAGATTGTTGTTTCTATAGTTTATAGATTCTTTTTTATATATAAACCCCTAACAGAACCCGATGATACACGGGACAACAATGCCAACTTTGAGATACATGCTTTCAAGTATTAATGTTAAAAAAGTTAATATTAACATTCCTGTTTTCTCTCTATGTATAGTACTATTAGAATTGAGCATCAGAAAATTTCGGTTCATCATCATCCTTTTAGGGAAGCCAAATGTATGAATAAAAGTTTTGTTAGCATGTCCAAGCTTAGTACACAAGTGCTGACCCTGTACAAATAGCAAGTGACCATACAATTTTTATTTTATTTATTTTTTTTGACTCCATGTGGTTTATAAAAAACTTTTATATTTTGTTAGTTTAATTTACATACGAGTATATCTCAATATGATTAATCTATGTACATTTTTTATTTCACTTGGAAGTAAACCTATACATGTTAATGGCTATGTACTCGTATACTAAATCAGTATTGTGTTTCGGATTTTTTTTAATGTAATATCGTATTTCTATCTTGTATGGTGTATGTAGAACTCTTTATTGTAACGTAGTTAGTCTCTTAAATAAGGTGATAGTAATTTTTTAAGTATTTTATGTAACCTATTATAATTAACAACCCATATCTCGGTGACATGCATTGCTCTATGACCAAAGATAGGCTTTCTGTAGTTTTCAAGTTTGGGTATGAATTTTGTATTTAGTATTTGAAGATGACTATTTTATTGTTCCGCTAATTGTTATAGCCAACCGAATAAATGAGCGTACAAGTTCCATAAACAATACGTTTCGATTTAAGATTGTCGTTTTTTTCTATTTTTTTCTGTAATATCTTCTTATGGTTAATTTTTCTTGGGATAGCCTCAGTTTTTCAGCCTTTATGGACTGCATGCTACTGCCATCTCTAGTATGGATCCCCCGAACAACAACAAAAAACTTTTGACTTAACGCAAAATCGGCCATCTCGTTAGACAGATTCCAAAATCTTAACAGATGGATTTCAAGATTTGGATCATATAGTCAGGGGGGAAATAAACTAGTTTTCAGATGGTATTTCAATGGAAAATGCTTTAAAGAATAATTACTCACTCAGGGTCAATCTTGTGTTCAACAAATCTGCTGTGAAATTATTGACAGATTTTTTGTTCAGTCCCTTCTATCACATGGGTATCTTCAAGATCCAGATTCAATCCATAATTTTATTTAAAAGACCCTTCACATGGGACCATGGGGTTAATGTTATGAACAAGTTATTAGAAATACAAAATTTCTCAGCATTAATTTTATTTGTAGAAACGAAATTGTTGTATCGCTTCCATGAACCTGTTTCTTATCGAAGGAACTGTGTATTTAATACAACAGCAGTGCGATGTCTGTCATATCAATGTATTCATAAATTCAATTTTACTAGAACTGGGACGGTCGGGATTTACCAGGAAGAATTTGCATGACCTATTGCGTTGCGAGCAAACTGAAATATATATTTTGACAAATGGCCTAACGGAGGCTATAAATAAGAGATTCGTTCGAGTTCTGCAAGCAGCACCGATCTTCCACGTATTCCTATACGATATGCAAACATTGGCACTAAAAGTCAGCAAAATGTGGATATAGATATAATATATATAGAGCATCCACATCTTTTTCTGGACAAGAAGACAGATAGAGTGATAAGGTTTTTCATCAAATGGCATAAGTACGAAATTTGGTTAGCTATAATATCAAGAATACTTCGATATCTTGGTAACGCCATAAAAATAAAAAAATCAAGAGAATTAAATTGATTTTTAAGTGAAACATACTTTAATGTAAGATGGTATAGAGAAAGACACTTACCTCGTGGCTGCAATACTTACGTGACTAGTACGCATATAAGGGAGAGTAGAGTAATGGCGGCCACCTAACGGAAAATCAGAAAAAAACTGTTGAAAAAATAGTGTAAATAAAACATTTTTTGTTTTATTAAAATGGTTCTAAAACTTTTCCCACTTTTATTTTTGACCTGACCGGTTTCAGTCATCACGGCCATCTTCGGGCTGCAATGAAATTCCACCATGATTTGTCAGTATCAAAAAGAGAAACATTAAATAATTTTTTATCATAAATCATATTTTGGTATTTTCCCTTTCAGATCAAACAACGCATTATTTTTTTTTATAATTTATAATTTTAAATGAAAAATAATATGCTTGCCTTTCGGAATTGCCTGAAGCAGGGGTGGTAATGGCAAACATAAACGCTTTCTGCAAAACCACAACAACACCAATAATAAATCCACATCATAAACTTTTGATTTCGTTTCACACTATATGCATATGTAGGTAAGTCATAGTGTGAAATATAACAGCACTGTACTACAATAATAATATTAATACAACGAATAAATAATTTTAAAATATTACAACATTATGAGTGAAAATATATAAAGGCGTCTTGCCTTTAACGACGTGAGCAACTTCCCTCTAATAAATGCTGCTAGGTGTTGACGAGCGAAACGGCTTTGCATGGCCCGGTTACTATGGGTTGTATGCGGATGTATCGAAACCTTCTAGAACTCGATCGCTCGGGTTTACCCGACGTTCACCATTATCCTACAGTCCCCTAGTTCTAATGAGTTGTATACCGGGTTTCGTTTAGCATGTGAAAAATCGGCCTAGTGATAGTTTTTATAGGTACCTATAAAAAAGGCAACGGAAGGAAAAAAAATAAGAAAGCCTTCGAATAGAAAAAATAATTGTAAGCTGGTATAAGAGAGCGCGGTTCATAAGAGTACGCAGGGGCCTTATAGACGACTCGCGTGTTCTTTTGTGGAAAGTCCGAATATCACTTTGAAAGATTTAGAGAGAGCTCATGTTTCCGAATGAAAGGTTTTTTTTTATATTGGCATCATCCAGTTCTTATATAAGTTTTTTTTTTAATTTATTGTCTATTTTCAAAACGTTGTGTAGCATGTATCTACATAATTATACTTATTATTTTTGATGATTTCTAAATAAACTTCACGACTGCATTCGGAAGCACTCTGAAGCTTTTCGAAGTTTTTCGAAATAGTTGGATGTATGGTAGGAGTACCTACACACGATGAGAATTCGCAAGAGTGCGTGCGTACTCTTGCGGACAAAGCAATATTTTTTAATGCAACCATCTGATTTTTCGGTTTTTAGCGTTTATTGATTTCTTGTGTATATTTTTTTTTTAAATTAAATGTCATAGTGCGGAAGGGAAATAAAGAGGGAGGAATACAATAAATAATTCATTTGAATGACTCGGGGCTTCAAGTAATTTACCGCTTGTTTACCGTGAGTATAAAAAAATTCCATGACCATTACTTTTTCCATGCCTAAATTAAGACTAAAGATTTAAACCATTTTTCAAAAAAAAAAATGATATATATTCCTGCATATATTATATATTCATCCCACAAAATATGCAGGAAACGTCATGGCTCCCTAAAACTATGCAAGGATCTATGGCTTGAATTGTGGAAAAATAAATTTACAACATACATTGGTATCAAGAAATATAAATTTATTTTATTTATTCACTCCTAGAAGGCTTTTACATATTGATACATGTTTCACATAGTTTTACAAGGGAGTACAATAATGTACACATAAAATAATAAATAAAGTGTAAAAGACTTATGTAGGTACAATATAACAGAATGTAGTTACAGCGTAATTATCGCAAAGAATAATAGTTTAACCTGTGGTTACATTATAACAGCAGGTTTTACAAAAGAGTGTAAGAAGTAGTTAAGTGCATAATATAATAAATGTGACATTTGAAGTTGTTTATTAGCACAGCGCGTACTCTTGTGAGGCATAGTAGGTAATTTTACAACATGAATCTGCAAGAACCCGCAAATTATTAATCTCTTCTATTTATTTCTATTTTTAATGGTTTTTTTTTTCAAAAAGTAAGTACCCATAATTGTAGTAAAATAGTGATTCTATTGTAAAAATTAAAAAAAAATTCTATAATTTTTCTTTTCTATTATTAGATATAAGGACAAATTAAAAAATTGCGTACTCTTAGACTTATATTGTCATACTCTGATGCGCCCTTAACAGTGTTTACAACTACATCGACAGACATTCTTCGTTCCAGAGTGAAAAATACTCTATCATCAGTTTGATGAGAGATCGTCGTACGAAATTGCTAAAAATATCTTTAATGACCAGATCGATTTTTTAACTTTTTAACCAACATGGTAAATCTGGAAAGGCTGTGTTTTTCTGAAAAATCTTCACCTGTTTTTGTTTTCAATTAGTCCAAATATTTATTTTGAAAAGAAGATGCCTAACATTTTGAAAGCTCTCCGAGGAAGCGTATTTACAATATATATTATCTTAAATAAAGTGGAGGTTCTAATGAAACTATAATGAAAGATTACCCGAATACCTCAAACCTCCGCCGACATAATCACCATTAGAAAAGTTGGTCAAGGAGGTGGAGAGCTAATACTCGGGCGAGGAAGGGTATATTATAGAGGTCAGGAGTGGCCAACCTATGGTCCACGATACCTTTTGATGGAAATTTTCCATTGAACCAACTCAGCCCACAAAAACTATTCTTAAAATTTATTTGTAGTTCATAAAATATCACCTTTCAAATTAAAATTTAATATTTATACTTTAAGCATTTTAAATTCATATACCGATGATTTTAGCATAATGTCACCTTAATTAGTAATTTTATTACACTATTTTTGAACAATAATTTATTGTCTTTACAGGATGTCTATATTATTTGTCCTTCGTCGATTTTTAGCATTTTTAAAATAAAACCTCATAATAATAATGATCGGATAATTTGAATAACGCCGTTTTTTATGAAAAACCACCTCAAGAGCGATGTACAAATATTACTTCATATGTCCCATCTCATTGTGTAAAAACAAATGTAGAAAAACATGTTTACCTAACAGGTCGCATCAAATAATTAGAGTTTTATTAGAAAATTTAAGCGTGGAGAAGATAATTTTAATACTTGGTATTTTATTCGTCTTTTCTGTTGATATTAAAAATTTGTTGCAAAATAAGAGTTGCTATTTATTTGAATTTTTTTTTTTGTTAATTTTTTTGAGTGGAGAATATTTATAAAATGATCTTAAAAGACAAATACGAAATTTTAAATACACGTTAACATTTTTTACACATTTAGTTATTTACAATGTCGCAGACTATGGAAAATTTTTGAATAGCTACAGCTCGACGCATTTGAGCACCGGTGCGTGAAAAAAATAAGTGACTTTAGGTAAGAACTAACCAATTTGCGTGTGCATTTCTTCCATTCATTGACATGATTATCTGAAAAGATGAGTTTTAAGTTTAGCTCTAAGATACTATAAGTTAGCAAAAAATAGAATCGAGTAAAAGAAATAATAAGAATTTAAAATGAATAAATTTAAAAGGGGAGAATAAAAAAAAAAAATAAAACATTTAACGACGTTATTCATTTTGAAAAATATTTCTGATGGAGTAGCAAAGCTTCATTTTCGATTTGTTAGTGATTCATAAGTTTCATCTTGATTTTATCTTCGAATTCTTCATGCTTTAAATTAAAATAGTTTTAAATTGTACAATAACATTTTTTATCTCATAATTAAAATTCAAAAGATAATTTTTTTTAAATTGTTAAAAAAATAGCCAAAATGGACTTGGATAATTTACTAATTAAGGTGGCGATACGTAACGTCAATAGATTCGATTTTTTTAAGAATTTTCAATTTGGGAAGCGGATTTGGGTACTGCCGAACCGGGAACCATTCACTGGATAACCAACGCCTCTGCCATAGGTCACCCCATATGGTTCGCTGCGTTTGGTGACGTAGCAGGGGTGCCCGGGTTCATGGGGTGAGGTTTATCCAGGTCTTGGCGGCGGATGCGTATGCCCACCAGCTGTATGGTGGGTCATATCGGGAGAGGCCTGTTAAGGAAGACCCACTAACCTCTCTCGACCCTTCGCCTTGCACCGCAGTGGGAGGGATGGATTAATGCGTCCGTCACTCCTGTACACACTAATCCCCAGATTTCTACTAACTTTACTACTATCTACCATTCCTTATATATTTTGCTTCCCAGAATTTCCTCTCCTTCCTTTCCTTAAAATTACCCTCCACACAGCATCCCCAAACAAGATAATGGCCCTGAGGATAATTATTTTCCTCGGGGCCTCCTGTATGGAGTAAATATAATTTTTTTAAATGTTTCTATAATTAGAACATTTAACCAATCCATAAGTTGATGTTCAATATAATGTTATATATATTGTGTACCTATACATAGAAAAAATTTAAATATTTTTCATACAAGAAATCCTTGCGAACAATAATGGAATCAAAGCTATAAATTTGGAATGCTAAGCACAAACATAAAAGGAATGCTAATAAGACAAAATGTTGAAATTACGAGAAGTTTGTTGAATTTTTGCCAATATTCCAAAAATTGACGACGGAATGCGGTGAATTTGTTTTTATTAAGTTCGGTGACTCAAAAGAGCAAACATCACTCAAATTGGCGATAGTTTATGTGGCATTTCTTCCTTTTATTACATTGAATACCACTTATAGTTAAGATCAAAACTTTTTAATACAATTACTTTTATTATAATGCATTTTAACACATTTTTATTTACTTTTTCAATAGCATAAATATGCCTTTTAACGAAGAATCACATACCTGCCTCACTAGATAGTAATGGTCATTTTATTATTTCACTACTTCGGTAAGTGATATTTGCCGCCGTGGTATATCTAAGCCGTCGCCTGCCGTTGTGCATTGTTTTGTTTACCGTGCCGAAAACTTTAACTTCTAAAATATCACATTTTTATCTTAATAATAACGTAATTGGTAACTTAATTAACGGCCTCGATGGTCGAGGGGTAAGGCTCTCGACTACGAATCCTAAGGTCGCGGGTTCAAATCCCGGCGTGCGCAAGTAAATTTTATTTAATTACTTTGAGTTGTTTCACAATTAATTCATTTAAAAATAATACAAAGTATATTTGCGCACGTTCCAGAGTGGAAAGATACTCTCAGTATCGCCCTGGTGAAAGACCACCATTCAGAGTTGAAACTTTCCTTTAAATGGCTTTTAGCCGTATTTGGTGACCAGATCTGAATATCCAGGTATTTCCCCAACTTCCTCTTCCTTCTCCTTCCCCTCCACAATACCTTCAGCCTCACAACATTCCCCAATTGGAGATGCCATAGTCTCACTGGCTCCAGACGGTTGGGAGCAGTTGGGACTCTTGTGCGGTATTCATTTTAAAAAAATGCTCTTGTTAAAACTACGCAAATGTTTAGATTTTTAATAAATGTCGTTCACTGAGTGACAGCTGATAACTGTCATCCAAGAGAACCAGAACGTCAGTTACGCAAAAAAATCTTTAAGCCTAAGGAAAATCATTCGGATTTTTCTGTAAAAAGAACCAGAATAGGCCTCCTGGTAACTAAACGTAGCTATAACTATTTCAAGCAAACGCAACGTTTAATTTCTGAACGGGGTCAATTAGCAGAGCATCAGAATAGTAGTAGCATATTCAACTCGTGAGCAAGGAACAAATATCCATTTATTTGATTCCGCCATCTCCGCGTCAGATTTTGAACCGGCAATCTTTGGGTCCAGAGACAGGGAGCTTACTACTCTGCCACAGAAAATGTCAATGATTCTTTTCCACGTAATTTATGTATCTGTTTTACGGTCAGTGAAATAAAAATTGATCGTCAATTGGCCCCGGGTAGAAAAGGTTAGGTACGCCTGACATAGGTAATGGTTAAGCTGTAAGATTTTCCTCCGAGACCAAACCCACTTCAATGACTTGAAACTTTCCCTTCCTTACCTATCTCGTTATAATATGTTTTCTTTGAGAATTTATACAAGATCTTAAACAAGGTTTATTTTGGCCGTACATTTGTACTCGTAATATTTCATCAAAATCTTTGTGGATTTAGTAAAATTGCCTAACTTCTGGGTAAAATATTTGTTTAACCAATTTCCATGAGGGCGCGGGTGTAAAATTCCGGAAATATCATGGATATATTTTGTTTCCAAAAATACAACTTGTTTTTCATTTATTAATCAAATATACGTCGTACCCACGTGCTTATAAAGAATTTATAGATTCCCTTTGCATTAGAGATGGAATAAATGCGTGAAAAGGCCTCGCGAATTATGTAAACGTATGTAGCACCAATTCTTAGGCGAATACTGAAATATTTTCCTTTAAATTCATATTTGTTTAACATTGCTCAAAATTATTCCAACTACAGTCTATGTACATAAAGTTAATATTTTATTAGTCAAAGTAAATACTCATATCGCGTGTGCTTCAATCATCAATATACATAGTTCTTGGTGATATTCTGGATCGAATTTTTTTTTCTATGTGAATACCGCACAAGAGTCCCAACTGCTCCCAACCCGTCTGGAGCCAGTAAGACTATGTCATCCTTAATTGGGGAATGTTGTGAGGCTGATGGTAGTGCGGAGGGGAAGGAGAAGGGGCAGAGGAAGGTGGGGAAATACCTGGCTATTCAGATCTGATCACCAAACACGGCTAAAAGCCATTTCAAGAAACGTTTCAATTCTGAATGGTGGCCTTTCACCGTGGCGATACTGAGAGTATCTTCCACCTAGGAACGTGCGTAAATATTACATTTATTATTTTTAATTGATTAATTCTGAAACAACACAAATTAATTAAATAAAAATTATAAATTAAAATAAAATAATGATAATTATATTATATATGTGACAATGATAATATAACCCCGATGAAGGTTCAGGCTGAACTGAAACCGGTTGGTTAACGTATAAAAATAAAAAAAGTGGTATTCAAACTAAGGTATTTTATTTTAATTTATAATTATGTATACCCACAGAGTATTTGCTACAAGTAAAAAAGTAAATAAAAATTACTTGCGCACGCCAGGATTTGAACCCGCGACCTTCGGATTCGTAATCGAGAGCCTTTCCCCCCGATCTTGGAGGCTGAATGCTGAATGAATATAAGAAAACTGGAATCTCTAGCTCCCCAATCTTCGTTCGCCTTCCCTTACCATGATAAATTCATTTTTCTGGTGCCCCTTCCATCGAAGGTTGACTATCGTCGGGGATAATCATTACACTATATGGTGGTGAATTAGGAAAAATAAGAGATAAATAAAGGTTCATATTTAAATAATGCAAAAAACCTTGAACGTAAAATATTAGTAGATAAATGCAAACCTTATAACTAACCATTATTTGTTCTACGTAAGTGAGTACCCGCTTTATTTTTATTCTTTTATTTACTAATCATAAAAAATTATAAAACATATTTATTGTAAACAATATGCATTTTTGTTTATTGGCATATGTATTGCCTAGTGGCAATTTCCACCAAACAACCCTTAGTGGGGAAATAAACATGTTATTAAAATATTGCAGTGTTGTTCACATAGTGTGACTTTTCACACGTAATTTTTGAAAACAGTCGAACAAATTAATTTATACAATAAAACATCAGTATTTCTAAATTAATACATCGGTTAGGAACGCGATAAGGAAGGGAAGGAATTAAAGTTGATAGGAATTAACCATTATCATTCTTGTGGAAAGAAGAAAGGGAAATCTTTGCTTTAGCTTTGAAAATGGACTTTCTGTACGTCAGATGACAGTTCGTTCCAGAGGAGTGACGCTTTAAGTATCGAGCTCAATTTTTCAGAGCAATTGCTAGCTGTGCATCCTTCTCACCAAGTAGTCCACATGAATGACACCTTCTTCTAAATGTTTTTATGTGAATACCCCACAAGAGTCCCAACTGCTCCATGCTTACCGGAGCCAGTGAGATTATGGCATCCCCAATTACTATACGTTTTAAGGCTGAAGGGTATGAGTAGAAGAAGATGGTTAAGAGGGAGGTGATGTAGTACCTGGCTATTCAGATCTGATCACCAAATACGGCTAAAGCCATTTCAAGCAACGATTCAATTCTGAATTATGGTATTTCACCAGGACTATACTGAGAGTATCTACCACTCTGGAACAGGCCGCAAGTAAATTATAATATATTATTTTATTTTAATTAAATGTGATTTTTTCCGAACCCGCGATCTCCGAATCGTAGTCGAGGATCTTACTTCCGACCACAGAGGCCGTCAAAATATAAAAATTATATAAGAGAAGGTAGGAACATACATAAGAAGAGATGCGTCCCACGTAACAATGTAATATGTACGTAGGTACGCTTTATACGCTTTCTGGGAATAAAACTCTTTCAATGTTCGTTTTATTTTGTACTCGAATGTGTATTGCGTCCAACAAAACTGTAAACCAGCCTCGGAACAGACACGTCCCTATATAATTTAATTAATCGGAAACAAGCTGACCCCAGAACGGGCGCCGATAACAGAAGGTCCCCAGTAATAATAAGAAATCGTTCAATTTACTGAGCATTTCCTCACTGCCGGCCGGACGATCGCAAGAACGTGAGAAACCGCATGACTCTGTGTAAAGCAATTGTCATTCCAGAGTCTCCGAATGTTTACAATTGTAGGCAGAATCCCTAATCCAATCATTGGATGGACCGGGGGAGGGTGCCACCCTACCGGGGGCGCGACCCACCCTACCAGTCTCGTGATCCACCCTACGGGGGGGCAACCCACCCTGCGAGCAGTCCGATCCAGCCTACCGGGGGGGGCGACCCACCCAACGAGGAGTGTGATCCACCCTGCGGGGGGGGGACCCCCCCTACAAGGAGTGTGATCCACCATATCGGGGGAGTGAAATGTGAAACCAGTGGCCAAGCTCAGCACGGCACGAGATGCGCCTTGTCTGGAGTGTAGAGTCGCCATGCCGTTGTAAACTAATACATTTTTTTACCTTCTTCAATAAATACAAATTCACATTGTGACTTTTAACCACAAAATTATTAAATAAATATCTACATTACTTAATTAAAATATATACTTTGTTTACACGACTTTATAAATATACATAAACATCAACATGTTTCGACAGCAATGCTGTCATGTCATATATATGTCATATCTATATGTACATATATGTCATATCTACATGTTTAAAACTAATGGTTTATTCGTCAGGATAATTTTGTGTGCATAACAGACTGCGTCCATTTACCATACACATACAACACACAAACATTATGTATTTCCCTACCTTCCTCTTCCCAACACCTTCAGTCTAACAACATTCCCCAATTGGGGATGCCATATTCTCACTGGCTCCAGACGGTTGGGAGCAGTTGGGACTCTTGTGCAGTACTGATATATATATAATAAAAAATAATATAAATATTTTTTTTAACGTATTTTAGCATAAAAGTTCTTTAGAGTGACAATAAATACGATTAAAAATTAATTAACATGTCTCTTGATACCTTCAAGATATCAAGAAAAATGTTATTTAGTAGCACCTTACCTATGCGGAATGCTAAGCAGATCGTGGTGTCGCTCCTCGAAATAGTTGTTTGATACTAATGACATAAAAGCATAGACAAACAATAGCAATAAGTGGTGGAAGAAGGTAAATAATTTGATCTTCATATGAAAATATTTACATGAACAAAATTATTATAAAGTCGTTATTATTATATTTTATATTAGAAACAAAATCGAGGATCAACTAAAGAACCAAAATAACTATAATTTTTCTGAATATAGATATTAATGTGAAAATAAAATGGATATTTAATTAACTATTACGACTTTTACCAGGTTCAAAATTTACCTAATTGTAAATCCATTATATTTGTCTTTTTTATCTTCATTTGTGTCAAAAGAATGATATGTTTCCAAAATGTGATTTGCAAATTCAGAGTATTTTTTATTACTTAAACACCTTAAGTGCTACTTATCTATACTCGAACTTTTTCCATTATAAAAAAGTTAAAATCGTTACAAATTAATTTATAGACCCCGATTTTTTATTTGAAACTCTTAATAATATAAAAAAGCTCGTTGGATTGTATTTTTATAATACAAATTTTGAAGTATGATTACTTAATGATAATATTTTTCTCTACTGTTTCCTAACGTCAATTATTGGTGGATCTAATCAATGTTATATTAGAATAATGTATGTTAATAAAATATTATCTATTAATTTCGTATTATGTACATAATTTTATTATAATATATGTTACTTAGTACTAGATTAGTACTTAGTTACTTTATCCATATAAAATTGACCTTACCTAAGGCACACAGACACGCTCAAAATGTTAATATCTTCAGTGATTAAATCTTCGTTAGTCAACGTTTAAAACATGTACGAGTATTTTAAAAAATTAATATGTTTGATAGAACGTAGATTCCTAACTCGCGTTCCTTACATTTTCAAAACGTGATGAACAAACGCTTTCATCGTGAACATGTTTTCCGACGTCTTTATATCAAAGAGAATGATAATTATTCGCCTTGTACTTGTACGTCTCTTATGTTAATGGAGCACACTATTTAAAAGCAGGCAAAAGTTAACGTGAATTTTATTTGTATTGCAAATGAGATTGGCGCTTCTCTCCAATGTTATGCTTTCATTTTACCGTCACAGAGGGCGGAAGACACAAAGATGGGCTTACTTGGAAGGAATGTACCTTAACTAAATAAATTCCGTTTTTCCTTTAAAATCAAGAAGTTACGTAATATCTTTTAAATTCGTACATCAAACGGAAATGACTGTTTGCTCCAGTGTAATTCATCATAAGATACTTTTTTCCAATTTTCCAAAAAAAAAACAGCTTAAATAAACGAGTTCCCTAGAAGTTAGGTAGGTCTCAAACCATTTAATGTTTTTTTTTAATCATTGAATATTATGTTACCAAATCTCAAATGAAATATGAAACAGAAATGCGACAGAAAATAAAAAAGTCACGGTCTCATCTGGGACTCGAATCAAGAACCTCTCGGTTATATTACAACAGTTTGTTATATTCACAGTCCTCCTCACTAAGGATTCCTGTTCCGAGACGGACTGCAGGTTGTTGTATTGGTATAACTTGTCTTCGTAATTTTTGTGATTTTCTCATCTTCGTCTTTATTTAGTCATGTTTTAATGTTGTTTTGAACTTTCGTATTTCCGTTAATTAATTCCCCTGTATGCTTGATTGCTATCTCTCTACATTGACTGCAAGATTCTACCAGAATTTATTTGCAATCTAAATAGTATCTCCGATTTTTATTTAAATGCGAAATCTATTGACTTTTTGTACACCAGGATTTTTTTTATTTTTTTATTTTTTTATTTATTTATTGTATAATATTAATTATATACAGTGGGAACTTATACCTACTAAGCCACTGCAAGTAGCTTGTCAGGAGGAGTTTATTTCAACAATATAATATAATACAACAATAAATTAGAATCATCATACAAATGTAGGGCAAAATTATTATATTTAGGCGCATGCATCTTGCGCTGTACATAAGTTGAAAAAAAAAATATTAAAGAGAAAAAACAATGGTAAAAGCATTACAGTTTTGTTATTGAGATACTAGAGTCCAATTTTATAACACCGATTTAAATAATATTATAAAAATGTCAATATCATAAAAAATATCAAAATTATAAAAGTACCAATATTATAAAAGTATCAATATTATAAAAATATCAATATTATAAAAACATCAATACTTTTAGAAATATCAGCATTATAAAAACATTAATATTACAAAAATTTAACTATTACGTAAATATTAGAAATATCAAAGCATCTGTAAGTATTAAATAAATTAGGAAATAAAAAAAAATTTAAAAATATACATATATACATAAAACAGCAGTACAGGTTGGTTACAATGAGGATAGACTTAAATATAATAGTAACACCGTAACAGTAAATACACCAGATATCTAGGAGCTATACAACCAACGAGAAAGTCATATTTGTTACCATCAATACACAAGGTTACTTTCCAAAACCCAACACTTTAACATCAGTGAGATTAATATTAATTTATTTAAAATTATTTTAATAACCTATGGAAGCTTATAAATCTCATTGTAATATTGAAGCGTAAAAGTTTATAAATAACCCTAAAAATCCATTTAAAAAAACAATATATCGCTCGGTTAAATTCAGACAACTTTAGCATGAAGACTGTAAAAGTTTAGATTCTTTAAAATATTATTACAATTCCCCCTTTAAGTGTGTACAGAAATTACACGTCACACGGCTTGATTCGAAAAACATAAATTTCCAGTCATCCTCAACCTTAGTTCACAGAGTAATTTTTTTTTGGTTAAATATGTTTTTGAACACATAAAGCTCATAACCAAAAGATTACATTTCAATCAAAATTGTGTATTTATTTATTTCAGAAGAAAATTACACCTCTCCACTCCAATATAACTTCTCATTTATCTCACTCAAAAAATTATAAAAAGAGTACTCAAAGTGGTGCTAATCACCACTTGAGTACTCTTTTTCAATTTTTTTATAAAAACATTACTAGTAATTAATCTGTTAATTCGTCGTGGGTAGGTAATGTCTGACATTTTCTGTAAATGTATTTTTTTTAACTGTATTCTTTTAAATTCTATGAAATACATACTAAAATGTTTAAAAAGGGTGCAATTTAAAAGCTAGTATAGGATTTTTTAACGTTTTACCTAAAATCTCCAATATGTATTCCATATAGAACTTAAAAGCTTACAGTTAAAAACTTGTTTCATTGGAAGCCTTAAACAGTTTCTCATATAGAATAAATATTATAAATCATCTATGTATCTATCTATGTTTTAATAAAAATATATTTTGAACTCATTGAGTTCAGAACCGAATAGATACATATAAATCTAAAGGTCTATTCACATCCACCGGCACCGTGGAGTGCAGACTCGTACAGTGGCAGGCACGGCACAGAAGATATTCACATTACACCGTGCGTGAATGTGTTCATAGATATGTAAGCAACTAATTTTATCGTGCCTAACACTCCAAGTGTCTGCACTGCGCGGTGCTGGTTTTTTTTTTACATGAATACCGCACAAGAGTCCCAACTGCTCCCAACCGTCTGGAGCCAGTGAGACTATGGCATCCCTAATTGGGGAATGTTGTGAGGCTGAAGGTATTGGGGAGGTGAAGGAGAAGGGGAAGAGGAAGGTGGGGAAATACCTGGGTATTCAGATATGGTCACCAAACACGGCTAAAAGCCATTTCAAGCAACTTTTCAGTTCTGAATGGTGGTCTTTCACCAAGGCGATACTGAGAGTATCTTCCACTCTGGAACGTGCGCAAATACACTGTATATTATTTTTCAAATTAATTAGTTGAATTGTGAAACAGCACAAATTAATTAAACAAAATTTACTTCCGCACGCCGGGATTTGAACCCGCGACCTTCGGATTCGTAGTCGAGAGCCTTACCCCTCGACCTTGGAGGCCGTCAAAAAGGTTGATGTAAATCGAGCTTTAATAATATGTTTTTTAGATTTTATTTTGTTATATTATTGTCTCCCTCCTAATATTGCATTTCTGTTTTCCTCATTTTTACCTCTATATATACATGCACATTCCTGTTATTTAATTAGTATACTTTAAGTCCTGAAGACGATTCAGTCGAATCGAAACTAGTCGACGTATTGATACAAAAATAAAAGTGGATTCAAACAAAGCGTCTTTTCATTTAATTCGTATATTAATTAATTCAATTGATACCGAATCACTATAGTACAATCCATCAATTTCCTAATTGAAATGTCAAAAAGGAGAAAGATTTACATCTATCCATGTTTCAATGTAATAATGATTTAATCAATACAGTTCATAATGAAAAAGTTTCATTCCAATAAAAATTATCTCAGTGACTTTTACACTTTTAGTATTATCAGTTTCATCATTAAATTTTCAGTTTGAAAAAGTACCTTAGTACATAATGTTATCCATTAAAAATATTGAACCACCCCTTTTACAAGTTTAAGACTAATCCTGCCAAACTGAGAAGTCCGCCAACAGGATCTGGTGGGTACACCACTGCTCATCAGGGGGGAATGAGAAGTTAAGAAGAAGAAGCGGGTTATACCGGGGGTTAGTCCGCATCAGGAGAGGACTAGAGATCAGCTCTAAGTCTGGCGTGAAGTAACTGGGAGGAATTAAGAGATGGAGGTGACCACACTTTTTACTTGTTTACTACACAATTTTTCAGAAAGCTCTTTAACTCGCTATGTAGGTAGGTACTGCCGTTCAGTTATATCTGTTCGAACTGTCCGGAAGCTTCCCGGTGCCTACCAACTTGTTTGATTAATTGGATCGATAATTGGAATGTAGAACTCGGACACAACGAATTGAGTATAGTCCGTTATTTTAAAAGATCTCGTAAGAGCTGTTTCTACTTATTTTTATTAATTTATTTATTTAAATATTTATTACAAATAACATAACATAATTCATATTAGAGTATCAATTTTATTAAAATACGTATTTTTTTATTATTATTCTACTCTCCGTAAGTTGAGTTGCAGTAGCTCGTGGTTATTTTTTTAAATATTTTTTACAGTAACTTCACACAGGAGGCCTTGAGGGAAATAATTTTCCCTATGACCTCTCTGGGGTGATGTGTGGAGGGTCTTTTGACCTGACAATCTTTTTAAATCTCCTGCTACCATCACACTAAGCCACAAATGTTGCTTGTATCGTTATGGAGGACATAACCAACCGATTAATTGAGCTCACGATGCCTGGATGAAATCCCGACGCGTTACCAACTCAGCCATTGAATTGAATAGACTACTGAAATTAATTTTCTATTGAAGAAAGAATTTTGAAATAGTGAAAATTTTGACAATTTTGACACGAGGAAGAAAAAATTCAGCTCCTATCGGACACACAGACACGCCCGAAAAATACTTTTACCGGTTTATTCAATGAGGGGAAAAAAGGGGAGAATTTAAAAAAAAAAACTTCCGCAACAAAAGTCCTAATATTTAAAACAGTTTTCCGCGTGCTTATATTACTCATCCGGTTAAATTTTTATAAAAGATAAATATATAATTACTTGCCCCGAATATTGGTCACTCTAAGGCATCACGGGTAGATGAGGCTGCTCGGGGCTGGGGCCTGGGATCTGGGGTCTGGGCCCCAAACTCCGGCCTTTAGGCCCTGGGCAGCCGGAGCCGGAAGCGGTGGCTTTGGGAGGAAACGGAAAATAATTAACAAAAATTTGTTGCGTAGGCCTCTCTCTCCCGGGAACATGGCGGCCTGGCCTCTGAATAATAAACAACTGAAAATGATCCGGCATAGCCAGGGATTTGCGCCGCTATAAAAATGATAGAAGTACGTTATTTTTTCGCTTTGATCCGGATGTGAAGGATTTATCGCCCACGAGAGCCGAAATAAATGTCCATTGTTTGTTCTGCCAATCGTATTATTTGTAACTGAAGTGTTTTTTTTTTCTATTTATGAGCGTCACACTTTTTATTTACAATATTGGCTACAAATTACTCATACGTTTATCATTAATTCATCACTATAAAATTTTAAAAAATGCATTTTTTATGTACTGAAAATTACCATTCTGGATGTCAAAAATGAAAAACAGTATACGACTAGATCTGAGTAGTCGGGTAACCACCTTCCTCTGCTTAATTTCCTTCTCCTCCCCATACCCTTCAACCTCACAAACTACCCCAATTGGGAATGCTATGTAAGACACTGGCTCCCGTTAGCAAGGAACAGTTGGGACTATTGTGCATAATTTACATTTAAAAAAACTTTTTTTTAATTATGGAATAATTTTTTTCAACAAAAAAACAATTTCGATGTCGTATTTGAGTCTTAGAAGTCCAATACGTAAATTGGCGACTTAGTTTTATTGCGAAACCCGTATATATCACACCTTAGCAATTTTCTGTTCAATTATTAATTCTAACAAGAGAAAAAAAAAGTTTTTTGAGATAAAATAAATGAATAACGCTTCCCCCGCCTTAACATTGTCTGATACGTAACAACCACTAACAATACAACCAGTCAATAAATTCATTGCTCCTGAATAGACGTGTCGTTAATATTGTGTTGAATTCCCATATACCCTCAATACGACGTATAACCCAAGTAAACTCTAAACTTACATAGAAGTATCCAAATCACGAGCAACGTCGAGTAGAAGAATCATCAAACCTGAAGATTTTCGGTACAGAAAGTAAACTCTGAACTTTAATATTTAATACGCCTAAATACAAGCAAGTGAATAATAGACTAACCTACTCAAACCTCGCTAGTAAAGTTATTTTAGGGAAATTATCTCATTTCCCTGAAGCCTAAGTCTTGACCTTCGTACCAACCCAAGCTTTGGCTGTTACTAGAAGTTGGTACCAATTAGATACACCTCTTCCAAAGTATAACTAACAATAAAACAACTCGACTCTCGGTACAAACACGAGTTGAGCCATGGCTAGGGGCAAACTACAAACTAGGGCAGGGGTTAGCAGACTTTCTAGTGAGAAGAGCCAAATAAAAAGCAAACGGAATCTCAAAACGTAAATTTTCAAAAATTTTCGTGTATGTCCCTCAAAATCCTTGTAGCAAAAAAATACGTCATAATCAATCTGAATTGCATTGAGATAAATAATGTCTCGAATATGTTGATTATGCAATGATATAAAATGTGTTGATTATGCAATGATATAAAATGTGACGATATGGAGATATTTATAAACAGCCTAGCATATTTTGAAAGCAAATCAACCATCTTCCGTCACGTCATGGAAAATAGTGGTGTTATTAGAAATACTTTAAATTGCTTTATTTTTTTCTCCTCTTTCTATATCTTATATTATATTTTACGGCTTATGGTGTTATTAGAAATATTATAACACGTTTTAATTTTTTTTTGTTATGTAGTTATACTATGCTTTATGACGAATTTCTTTGTATTATTTAGCATCTCTATCAAGTGATAACTGATAACCATTCCAAAAACTACTCATCCTGTGAACATTTTTAAGTGTATTATTTACACTTGCGCACTTCCCAATGTTAATTTTATAAATATGATCATAATAATAATCTGTAAAAATTAAATAAACTATAATAATAATAATAATAATATGTGTGGTTACCTACTAAATTTATTAATTACATATATCTAACTGTTCACGCAAAGCTAGCTGTTATTTCCAACGGTTATATTTTCATCATTGGCGGTTTTCTCTAACTTGGATTTATACAGTGAACTAAAATAAAAAAGATTAGAAAATAAGCAAACTTTTACCACACTTAAAACAGCGCTCCATGCAGATTCGGTGCTAAAAAATTCACTCGTCCGTATGGGTTGTACTGTCCGAGAGAGAATCCGAAATGTATTCCATATGTGCGTTATGAATTCAGCGACTATGGGGCTTTTTCTCCTAAGAAATAGTCCATACATTGTCATCAGATGGCGCTTAACCGAGAAACCGTGACGAGCGTGCAATCGTTCGACATCTATAAGGCGACCGAACTTGTGCGCGCTATATGAAGACTTTTAAACAATAAATTTTGAAAGGTATAGAATTTTGCAAGAAACAACAGATTTTTTTCTATGATTATCGTGTTCTAAGTTGTTATTAAAATAATTTAATTACCGAAGAAGATACTTTTCATGCAAAAATGGACAGTACAGTTTCTTAAATGAATTGTGACTTTCGTATTTAAAACTTTTTGTATCCTACGACATTATATTATTCATCAGCCACTGACGTTTTAACGAATCGCCAAAATGTTAATTGTTGCTAGGTAGCTAATTTCTGGTGCAGTGATATAATGAAATTCTTTTAGATCTAGGGGAAAATGTTTTTAATGTGAAAAAAAAGCACCATAGTATTTGTTTCTCACTTTTTATAATCGTAGATTGAATTCCCAGTGAGATAGGCCACCAACTGCCACTGATTTTGATACAGTATGTACTAGTGCGGGCATGCAGGTAGAGACTGTGTATTTCAAGTATTCCGTTTGAGTTCGTTTGGCGGCCGCGAATCATACTGTTCCGATGAGACTGCGGAGTTTAGGTGGAGCTAGAGTTAAAAAGTCGTAGTAACTACCAATGAAAAAAGCCACATGCGGCTCGCGTGCCGCGGTCTGCCGACCCCTGGGATAGGGTATCCGAATAAATCTTGGACGCGTTGCTGACTCCTGGCATTCGTTCTATGCTAAGATTTCACCCGAAAACTTTGTGTAACTGCGAGTTATTGTGTAGTTAAAACATAAACTTAAAGAATTCGAGTAATTTCTTGGCTTTTCCCAAGAATTCGAGAGTAATGGCAATCCATGTTCATAATTTTCAAGTTTGAGCCAAGCTTGAAAGTCCTAGTTATATTCTCGTATATGGGATCTTATATAAAGCAAAGAAAATTAAGTTCTGTTATTTAACCAAGAATTTTTTACTATTTCCAAACTTTACTCTCTGGCTTAGAAATACAAAAAATAAAAACTTTTTTCTTATTCTACAGTTCACTAGCATGAAACAAAGCATATGACATCTTCTTTTCTTTTTTTAAGGAAAGACAAGCATTTTGGAGTAACAAATAACCTAAAAGTATTTTAAAATCTCCGACTACCATCACAGTAAACGGAAAATGTTGCTTGTGTCGTGAGCCGAAGAAATGAATTCACGATACCTGGGTAAGACCCAGTCGCAATGCCAACTCAGCCACTAACCGGACATTTTGTCTTATTATTGGACAGTTAAATTAATATTTCAAATTTCCAAGGCTTATGGAAATAATCCATTTACTAATGGAAATGACACTTCGAGCTGAAAAGACTTGAGGCAGAAAAAAACTATTTTCTATGTGTAGAGCTACCCATTTATGAGTTTTTTTTATTTTATTTTATACGAACACCGTACAAGAGTTCCAACTACTCCTAATCGTCCGGAGCTAGTGGGACTATGACATCCCCAATTATAGTAGATTTTGAGCAGGTATCTACAAAACTGCCAAGTGTAAATAAATAATAGAAGTTGGAAGAAAAACTCAAAATTCTACGTTTATTTGGCAGTCTCTTTAAAGACAAACGGCTCATAATGCAGGCCACTTGCTTTGTGCGCTCCGTGGGGAAGGGTAGTGGAATAAATGATGGATGTGGAGAGGGTTGGTAGGTCGGTGAATCAGAGTGTCAGTTTTACGGTTAGCAGCCGACTGCTGGTTTGCCGAGGGACCTTTCCGCGTATTCACACACTATCGCCACCTTCGGGGAAATCCCCTACATTAATGGTTAAGGATTAAATAACATCGAATGTGTTTGAGAAAAAGGCAGTACCCATCAAAAGCAAAATTTTACAAGAGAAACAAAAAACCTTTCGAGAGTAAATTATTCATAATAAGTAAAAATATGTATAAAGATATATGAATAAATTATTTATGTAACGAATAATATTATAATATTATAATATTATTAATTTATTGATATATATATTCAATAATTAAATAAAAAATTTAAATGTGTTAATAATTAAAAATGTTTACTATTCTCTGGTTCACTATTTGGTTTTATCTACGGCATTATTGGTTGGGGAGGATCTTATTAAAATAATCAAAATTCAATCATAAACGAAATCAAAACAGAAAAATCTTTAAGAAAATCAGGAATATTTAAAACTTATGAGAAATCGAAACCAATTTATATAACCTAATTAAAAAAATAAATAAATAAATAAAAAACTCAAATGCAAAACCATTATATTTATCAAGCCATAAAAAAATACAATAACCTTCCCTTTGAAATGCGCTATTCTAATGACTAACGATAACAAATAAATGAAATTAAACACTTCTTTAAAAAAATACTTACGTACTTAAATATTTCATGAGAAACATGTTATAAATAGAAGCAAATTAAATATTACGTACCTACCAAAGTAATAAACGTGGCTCCCTTATCAGACACAAAATCTGACATTTTCTAATAAGGGATACATAACCAAGAATACCCTTACATTAATGATTTTGTAAAAAACTTGAAATGTAACTTACAAGAAATAAAAATGTTACATCGGGACAAGAAGAGCTTATGGTTAACATTTTAGAGTTGTATGAAAGATATTTGTAAAATGAAATGTGATTTATTCATTGTGGCATACGTATGACTTAACCTTATACAGGTATGCGCACTTGAAGTGAAATAACACAAAACTGCGCTATATAAATGCTTTGTTATTATTATTATTATTAAATCGTTGTTCCTCACTTAATATTTGGAAAACCCTGAAATAAACAAATAAGTTAAACTGATTTTATACTAAGATTTGGATTTTTTTCTCGATTCCTTTCTCCTGGATGTTTTGTGAGTAAATAACATAACATTTCGTCGCCCACAACGCAAACAGGTGTATCTGATATTTAGCAACTTTCCAGGAGAGCCAGAAACTGTTTTGTTTAAGCCTCTTTTGTGTACAATGCCATTTTGTTGAAGCCCTTCTCTCCCGGATGTTTACTTCGGTTTACCATAATGCCTCATTGCCCAAGATGTAGCATAAAGTTCAACAACAAATAGCATTTATCCACCGAATAGATAAATCCATAGAAGTGTGTTATGAGCATTTGTATGTTACCAAATTAAGATCATTTTTCCCTTACTTCGACTGAAATTGGTCAAAAAGTTTAACGAGTTTTTTTAGTCAACGAGTTTCATTGAGAAGTCGGAAATTGGCAACATCAGTTTTTTTATGTATTAGTTAAACTTTTTGTTACATGCTTTTATATAACAGATTATAAATGGAGATTTTATACTGCTCGTCTATTACAAGCATTTGCTGGTAGATGCAAGAGCAGTGTACATAAATTATTTCAAACCGGTATGTACTATATTGATGTGTAGTACCATATATGTAGTCCACCTACGTTTTTTTGTGCATAACTGACTTCGTCCGTTTACTCTGCACATAAACAAACAAAAATGCATTTCAGCATAAAAGATAATTAAATTACGAAAATTATGTTTAAAAATAAATTAACATGTTGAAACAAGTAAACTTATACATTCCTAACAAGTTTACTAGTGGGAGACACCATGCACTATTTTATGCTCCGAAAGCTAGAACTTCTGTTTACCAGAACACGCCAATCGGCAGAGCAACTCAACTGCTCAATGATGCTGCATTGACGGTTGAGATTTTTAATATTACTTATATAATAATTTGTTAAAAAATTACCCCATGACTTTTTATTGTTTGCCTATCAACCTTTCACTTCTTGCATGTTTGATATAGATCATCGTTTTTACTATTGTTAAAATCGGTAATATACAACTGTCTACTACTTACTTTTACTATTTATTATTTCCAATACGTATCTATGTATATTTTTTACAATTTCTCATTTATTGTGATGTATCTTAATCTCTGTACTATATAAGTGTACTGCTGTTTTATCGATACTATGAAAAATAAATACATTAATAATATTATAATAATTAATTATATATTAATAACACCTAGGGTGTTTAAATAATAATTATTATTCTGAATTTGCCAATCACATTTTGAAAATAAATCATTCTTTTGGTATAAATGAAGGTTTAAAAAGTTTACATCTAGGCAAATTTGAAATTTTAGAATAAGTGTTAATAGTCAATTAAATATAATTAACAATCTTTTTTTATCTCATGAATTTATTTTCATATTAATATTAATAAAAAAAAATTTCTTAAATAAATTTGTTATTTTTTTAGCATTTTTGATTAATTATTACCTACTTTAATCAATTTTTGTTTATGTTTATATCATTTGTCTATAATTGACATTATTATTTTTTAGTATTCTGTATATTCCTGATGAGAAAAACATCGCTTTCGAAACATATTGATATGCCATAAAGTATATATGTAATAAAGTGCTGATTACAAAGTCATTTTTATTTCATCTATTACATTAATAATACTTCTAGGTATTTTCCTTTCAGTGTATTTATCGAAAACCTCTTTAACCAAAGCCAGCAATGCTACAACTACATATTTCAAATGACTTCGTAAGAATTTAATAGTTGCCATAAATATATGATTGTTATTACTTACGATATTTTCCCGTACTTAAAATTCGTCAGAATGTGACATGCGAACTTCCACTCGATCTAAATAAATTCAGTCATATTAACGTTATTCAAATCAAAATCAAACTGAAATTGGTTAAAATAAAAATTTGGTGATGCGAAAATAAAGAGGTTTTTAAATGTTTCTTTTTGCTTATCTCGATTTACCTGTTAATTAAATTCTCTCAATTAGCCAAGTTGCAAATCCCACGTGATTTATTACTACCAATAATAATAAATTCAAGTAATATATTTCAGAATTTATTTAATTTCTGATCTTATTTTATAAATTTGTAAATACTATTTGTATGAGTACATGTATTTATTTTATTTATTGATGCCTAGAATTCTTTTACATGTTGTTACATGTAAACGACTTTATAACTTTTATTTTAAACCAGTATGTAAACACAATGTAATCCGTCTTCCACAGGGTAATAAACCTACCCGAAAGTAGTTTTAAAAACATAATAGTAAACAGTACCGTCAACAATAAAACAAGTTACAAGTCATAAATGAAAACAGTATTCGACATCGGGGGAACTCACTCCTGACATCGATGCTATATATATATACCATGGATTTATTTTTAATTGTGCCAGTCTGACGATGTCCGTGATATGGTGAAACCGGTCCAGTCGAAAATAAATAAGTAGAAAAAAGTTACAAAGGTTTTTTAAACAAACAAAAAAATCATTTTTATATTGAATTCCACCATTAATTGACAGTTTCAAAATTATAAATAATTTACAATTTATTTTTAAATACGTTTTCTTAGTTATGATATAAAATATAAATCTCTCTTTATCCCACATTTACTATATATATGTTTATTTTTTCCTTAATCAAACTGTTATGTACGAGTATATGCTACAACATGTACCATATATTATATTACTTAACCATTAATATATACTGTAAATTAATCTCCCATCCACAAGCAAATGCTTATATTGGAAGAATAGTGTAAAATTTGACGTTAAAATCTGTGATATAAAAAGTTGAATTGAAAAATGTATAAAAAAAAATTAAAAAAGAAAATATATCATCTCAAATATACTCTTCTGTCATTCTGACTCTTGACATTACCAGATTCAAGTATTTGATTAGCTTGATCATGGCATGTCTTCCTCAGAACTCCCCGATTTCTCATACATATTCTCTTTATACACCTATATTCGTTCATCCTCTCTACAAGTCCAAACCATATAAGCGTCCCTTTCTTAATCGTAACCATTAGGCTTACATCAACTTTGCATTCTTTCCAGTTATCCGCATTTTTAACACGGTCATACAAAGTTGTACCACAATTGTGGCCTCAGAGATCTCATGCATGCATAGAAAGCATGAAAAAGATGTGTTTACTTTTATAATACGAGTGTATATACATATTATCCTAAATTTTAAATGTCACACTTTGCAGATACGTGCATAAAAACTATATTTTTTAACACGTTTTTATAATATAACTAGCTTATTTATACCCGGCCTTGCTCGGATTTTATTTTAAATATAAAGTTAAGTTGTGAATTCTTGCTTGTCATAAGGGTACCATAATTGATTTGGCAGCGAAAGTAAATATCTCCAAATAAAGAAACATTCATTTGAATATTTTATTTCATTTAAAACGTTATTTTTTCAAAATATATCTAAATCATAAAGTTCTTAACTAGGTACCTACTCGTGTTTTAGATTTTGAAAATATTCTACCCAAAAAAACTTCTTCTTTTGAATATGCAATCTGTGGCTAACCATAGTGTTATATCTATGGGCTAACCTAGATGAAACACGGCGGGTTCAATGTTTTTCATACTAATTTTAAAACGTTATAGCAACAGTTTTACATATTGGATTTCATTCAAACTACTTTCTAAACCTTCCCGGCACTGATAAAAACAAACTGTGCAAAATCAACATCTAAGATTAAGACCGATGCGAAAAAGATATTGTCCGGAAACCAGTTTGCTTATACATTAACATAAAGCGATATAATTAGTGTTTCGTTGGATTTATTTATGGTTTCATTTCTACCAGCACCGACTTAGTCTTTCGTACGGTTTTATGGGAGATTAATTCTGCAGCGCTATAACCCATTATAAGTACTTTAGAAAATTCAGCAGCTCTAGAGCATAAATCCGTTGCATTTCAAAATTAAATGCATTTACATTAAGTGTTCAGCACTCAAACATGTTAATAGTCCAGTTCTGGGTTAAATGATACAAATTTTAATGCCAGAGTTACAACCCTCTAATATTCAAATACATTTTTCATTAATTTTCCGTTCACAGTTTAAAATGTGGAACAAACAAAAGGACGTCAAAATGGCGAAGCAAATATTTCAAAGCTACGTGGCTTATGATAAAAATGATGTTCCGAGGTTAAAATCGTTGACCTCAATATTCCACAAAAAAATTTAACAAATTTTAAGACATACTGAAAACAAATAAATTTGTCTTAAACCACTTCAATTTAATATAATGAACGACCGATTTTTGAAGTATCCTTCCATCATCTGGACTATATTAAAACTTACCTAAGGTACAAAATAATAACAGACTTACGTGAATATTTGGGTGTTGGAGTGGGAGGTGACCAAAGGGAAAAGGGTAAATGGGGTTTTTTTTTCAGAAGGAACCGAGCGGTTCACTGGAAAAATATCTAGAATAGGGCTATAGGATAAATTTACTTGGTTATTCAA
Organism: Halesus radiatus; assembly: GCA_022606495.2. Classification (NCBI taxonomy): domain Eukaryota; kingdom Metazoa; phylum Arthropoda; class Insecta; order Trichoptera; family Limnephilidae; genus Halesus; species Halesus radiatus. The sequence goes on along the minus strand of JAHDVE020007318.1, from coordinate 2,857 downwards.
TGTACTAGAATTAACATTTAGTGATTTTCTAATTTCAAATGCTTCTACGTTATCTAATATTTTGCCTTTATTATTACGGTGAAGAATTTTATGACGCTTCAATCTTATTGTGCGCACTCGAGAAAAATGAAACGTTCATGGTTTGATCGTTGCACTTATTTTGGCATTCAATTTGGAAACACGAGAAAATAAAAATCAAAGTATATTCTTAAGTTTCCACAAATAAAGTATATTTGGTTCTAGAAATTGTGTTTCCATTTGCGGGTATTTATACCGCAGAGTTGAAATCTCTTTGGTTTGCGGGTTCGACCTTTTTTTCATAAACCAATCCTTGCTATCGCATTTAAATTTATTTATGTACGGGTTTGTCTAATAGTAATTGGAGGTTCACTGTGTATAAAAAGGGTCTTTGACCAAACATAGTTTGGGTAAAAGGGGTATTCAGTACTTTGATTTGAGTCTTTTGTCATTGCGGAGATTGATTTTTGTTAGATAAGTCTTTTTTTCAGAAGAACCAGTGAACATTGAGTGATTGAAATTCTGCTTACATAAGCTTTCCTAACTTCCACGGTTTACGCATTTAAATTAAAAAAACGTATTTACAGCTTTGATCGATTTTTTCATCAAATATAATTAGTTTATTTCTTCAAAAGATGTAAAATCACTTAGTGGAGTCATATTTATTAAAATATTAACATTTACTTTGTTTAAAACCGCTGTGTTTAATATGTAAATATGTAAATATTTCAGAAGCAAAGCTCTCCTCGTCAACGATAAAAACTTCATTCAATCTAATTCGCTTGGTGGGAATATTAAACAAATTCTAACAGGTATATTGTTTGCCCAAAAATTGTAGATATAATTTAAAAATTTCTTTAATCTATCGATATATATATATATATATATATGATAATTATGTGATAATACATTATAATTTTGTGATAAGTATGTTATTTCCCTTAATCATATGTCATTTTTTTCATCCACATTACGTTATGCACAAATTGCCGACAAAATAAATAAAACCAGTTAGTAATTAATTGTTTTTGTGTTTAATTCGTAGAACTCCATTTAATTTTTTTTTGTGGGAATAAATAAAATCATATAAATAAGTCGTCACAATTTCGATTAACCGCAGTTCGAAAATGGCCCTAAACGCTGAAACAGCTGTCACAGTAATAAAAAAAATAAAATTATTTGCAGAACTTAATAATAACATTATAAATTTGATTTACATAAAACTTTTAAATAATTAGACATTTGTCCTTACTTATTTTCGATTATTCGAGACGGATATAGCTTAAAGTTTTTGTTTCTTTTAAAATGTGATAACCATTCCCGGGTTACGAATGCTGGACAATATTGTAAAATCTAATACTACCACCACACTATGCGGAAGATGTTGCTTGTGTCGTAGTGGTGGGCTTAGCCAGCAGATGAATTGAACTCACGACGACTGGATGGGACCCAGGTGCGATGCTAACTCAGCCACTGACCATAGTTTAAATCTTTCACTTTTCAGGGTGGGTTATCACTTTTGCACTTACTGCATATTGATCCAAGACCACAAATATGACATCAATCAAAATCTTAAAAAGTATCATTTCGCACATTAAATGCCATTAATTAAAATAATATTGGAGATCATACAGAGATTCAGTGGATAGCACATGAATGAGTGGTTTATGTAAACGTATCAGGTAAATATTATTCCAAGAACTCGCTTTAATCCTGTGATGTTTATGTTCTGTAATGGGAACAACAAATAAGCCACATGCAAATTCAATAGCAGTAATAGATTTCCTTTCAAGTCGAGTCGTAAATGCGAAAAGATCAAGTCCAGTCTTCCGATCCACGTCCGTTATTTATGATTCTAAATCTGAATTGCAGGCAGTCTCTTTTTGAAAGATCTTTTAACTTGCAAAATCGCAATACGGATGATTCAAATATATCTGAAATACGTTTTTTAATTTTTATTAAGATTGTTATTAATATTTTACCACACTTTGGAATCGATGATAAAATAACTATAGAGAATATTACACTATATGTACGAACGTACTCAAAACATGATAGTCAGTGACATCTGTATTTTTGTAAATGCGTAGAGCTCGACAAACGAAAAAATGCGCCGGACGCTTGATGCGCAGAAACGGATTTTTGCATGAGGCGTGGTCAACGGCAAAACTGCGCAATGCTTGAAGGGCCATGTGCATCCTTTCGTTTTTTTGAACTCAACTTAAAGTTTTATACCCCAAGAACGTAGTATAATATATTTGCATTTTTTGTTGTTGTTAGAATTGATTTCAAGTAAAAATTATTTTGTAAATTGTCAAAGCTCTTAGGCATTTACATATATTATGACCTTTTGATGATGGAAAAGAAAAACCTCTAATTTTAAAGCTGATTAATTAAGCTGCTAATAATGATTGTTACAGCTTGTCTAAAAAAATCTAATCACGGAACAAAGAAAGGAGAGACATGAATTAAAGGAAATCCTTCGTCCCATTTCCAATAGCTGGCGTTGAGTGGGATTCATTTCACAGGACCATCTTTTGGTATGCTGTGTGGAGAATATTTTAAATAAAATGTAGGTGAAGACGTTCAGGAAAAGAAGCAGGAATCTAAAGATCAGTGTGTCCTGGAGTAAGTGACGTATTAATCAAACGATGAGGACAGGGGGGGGGTCTCCTTCAACCGGCCTCTTCGGATTCAAAATTTCACCCCGTTAACCTGGGCATCTCTGCTAAGTCACCAAACGTAGTGAACCACTTGAAGTGATTATGGAAGAGGTATTGGTTATCCAATGAACGGTTTCCGGTCGAAATAGTTACTGTATACTACTCACTTTCTAGTC